>CM060703.1:105030865-105302301 GCA_030686995.1 Artemisia argyi
ACATGTATTTATTGCATTCTATGATCAAAGGAACATTTTCTCAATCACAAGAATTTTTATAAAATGTCACAAACATTTTATAACTTTTACAAAATCATTTTTGGAATTAAAAGAATATGTTTAAATCTCTATAAATATATGAATTCAAAATTTTAACCAAAATTGACAAAATTAATCCAGAAAAACCTTCCCCACAAAATGACAAAGAAGTCCAACGTTCTGGAGGTGCGGCCCCCTTAATTATACTAGGCGGCCCCCTTAATAATTAAGGGGACCGGCACACTCTAGAACAATATCTTTTTGTGCTATAAATACTGGTTCATTTCACACAATTTTCTCACCTTTTGTACCCAAAAATTTTCTGATCTAAATCCCCATTTCCATTACCTAAAATCCTTTGATCATACATACATTAATCTTTGTTTCAAAGTGATCCAAGCCTCACCCTTTCAAGTGCAAGAGAAGAATACTTCAATCTACCAAGACAAGAAGTATTACAACTTGTTGTGACCTCCACATCCAAGTTGTTAGAGCATCATTCATTATATCTATTTCTTTGTGTAACTAGTTCTGAATATTTGATAGAAGATAGATTAGCAAGTTGTATTAATATTGTGAAGTAAGAAAGTTGTAAAGAAGAAATAGTGTAAATCAAGTAGATAGGTGTGAAGAAGAAGTAGTGAAGATGAAGTAGTGATTAGGTGTGTTGAAGTAGTGGTGTGATTAAGTAGTGACTAGGTGTGAAGAAGTTGTGTAGAAGGTGTGAATAAGGTGCGACTAAGTTCTGGTGTGGAAATTGGTGTGTAAGGTTTTCTCCGCCATAAGGGAGCTTGTTGACATAGTGAAGAAAAATCTCGAGTTAGGTGCTCGGGGAGTGGAGTAGGGGAAGGAAGGTGTACTTGTAGCCGAACCACTATAAATCTCTTGTCTCGCGGTTCGATCTTTCCATCTCTCACTTACTTCATTACATACATTATTATTGCTTTAGTATTAAACTTTAGTTGTTTATATTGTGCAAGACTTGAATTCACATAATATCGAATCTATATTTTTGAAACTAAACAAAACTCGTACACTAAGTTTTTAATAACAAATAAAAAAGACGTAAAACTATTCAACCCCCCTTCTAGTTTTCCGCAAATCCTAAAGTAATTGCTCCTGGTATGTACAATGTTGCTTCTACTTCTAAGCGTGAACCTTATGGCACAAATGATATGCTTTATAAGAAAGAATTAGAAAAAGCTAGGATGCAAGCATTACTTAGCAATGATACACCTCCAGATGTACCAATGTGTTCTATGACTCCTCTCCCAGTAGAAAAGAATCCCAAAGAATCAAGGAAACACATGTCTAAAAACCGTAAGAAACAGAAATTAGTTCAACATGATCAATCCTCAAAATCTCCTAACAAAGATTTGCTTGCTGATCCAGGTTTAGAAACTACTTGTAGCAGGGAGAGACGACTTAAGAATAACGCTTGGAAGACTAGCGCCTCTCAACCTCAAGTTGTAGACAAACCTAGATATTTTAATGCTTTCAATAAAAAACGCTCTAAGCGAATGGATGAATGTAATAACATTAAAATGCATGGATCTGTTGCTTCTAATAGCATGAATGCTTGTTCTAATTCTATTACTCTTAACTCGATTTATGATAAAAGTGTGCATCCTCATATGAATTGTGTGAACGTAAATGATAAGACCACTAGGACTAATAAATCAAAGCCAAGAAACACTAAGCATCAACAACAAAAGCCAATGATTCCTAAGGGTAAGAATCTAGATCACTATGACTCAAACCCTAGATCATGCTTTAAGTGGGTTCCTACTGGAAGAGTGTTTAAACACGTAGGGTTTAGATGGCAACCAGATAAGAAACAAGAATCACATACCATATCTCTTGCTTCTGAATTTAATCCTTTAGGTGTGCATGATTTAGTGTCTAAATACGTGGAACCACTTTATCAGTGGATTCCCAATTTTCTGTGTCTTGCTTTGATGTGCAGCTTGACCAAGTGTGCCTACCCGACATATGACTGGGAACAGGGCACTGCTCAAGAACTTCGTGGCCAAATTCTAGGGTATAGTGCGTTTTGGGAATGATCACGTAGCTAAAATCACCGGTTATGGAGATCTCATTCATGATAAGGTCACAATTCAACGTGTCTACTTTGTCGAAGGACTGGGTCACAACTTGTTAAGTATTGGTCAATTCTGTGATAGTGGTTTAGAGGTGGCGTTTCAGAAACATTCGTGTATTGTTCGTACTCTTGAAGGCGTTGATATTCTCAAAGGCTCCCGAGATTCGAATTTATACCAAATTGCTCTTAAGGAATTAACATCACCAAAACCAATTTGTCTGCTTGCCAAAGCAACATCATCACAAGTCTGGCTATGACATCGTCGATTCTCTCACCTGAACTTCAGAACGATCAATGACCTTGCTCAACATAACTTAGTCAAAGGATTACCAAAACTGTCTTTCAAGAAAGACCATCTTCGTTCTGCATGTGAATTGGGTAAAATGACACGGGTAACACTCAAATCCAAACCTGAAGTCAGTTCAGTTGCTCCATTACATCTATTACACATGGATTTGTGTGGACCCATGCGCGTCGTCAGCATAAATGGGAAGAAATATATTTTGGTTATTGTGGATGACTATTCACAATACACTTGGGTTCATTTTCTTGCTTCTAAAGCCGAAACTCCTAGTGTCATCATCAAGTTCATCAAAAGAATTTAAGTTGGTTTATAAGCTCAAGTCAGATTTATCAGAACAGACAATGGAACGGAGTTCACGGATCAGATTCTTCATAATTTCTTCCATTCAATTGGCATTACTCATCAAAGATCGGTAGCTTACACTCCTCAACAAAATGGTGTAGTTGAAATACGAAACCATACATTAGTTGAAGCTTCCAGAACAATGTTATCCTCCGCAAACCTACCATTAATCCTCTGGTCTGAAGCCGTATCAACCGCTTGCTTCACACAAAACCGATCTATCATTAATAAACGATTCAACAAAACCCCATATCATATCCTTCACAAACGAAAGCCCGATGTAAAATATCTCTGCACCTTTGGTTGTAAATGTTACCCACTCAATGCTCGAGAAGATATTGGAAAGCTCAAAGAAAAAGGGGATGTCGGAACTTTCTTAGGATATTCCACACAATCAAGTGCTTATCGAGTTTATAATCGTAGAACAAAGCTGATACAAGAAACAATCCATGTTCATTTCGATGAAGTAGAAGAAATGGTTTCTGATCAAATATGTTCAGAACCCGTGCCAACGACTATGACTTCTAAACAACACAGTTCAGGACTCGCACCTAACCTCAAATCATCAACACCCAACCTTAACAGTACTCAAAAGGAAGTGTTAGATAGACTCTTTGAAAACTTCTACGATGAATCATGTGGTGGAAACAAGATGAAAATGTCAACATTATCCGTTGCACCTCCGTTATCGAAGCTACCAAGCAAGAAGACATACCATCTCTAGTATCCGGTTCATTAACAACTACTTATGAAGATGCTAATCCCGTACCAGATACCTCTTCATCCACTAACATTCAAATAGAACATTCACCAAACAATGTCACTCCAACCTCCCACACAAATGTTGATGATTAGATAATTACCAATGTATCCTCTAAAGAGGATACTTTCATCAATCCATTTGCGACTACAGAAAATGATGTCGGTGAACCTTCAGAGCCGCAAAACATAAATCCTTCAAACATGCAACAACATTACCAACCACATCCGCATGAAAGAAGTTGGACTCATGATCACCCTTTACACCAAATAATTAGACATCCTTCCCAACCGATTTAAACAAGAAGTTCTACTGCCGATTTCTGTTTCTACAATTCTTTCCTAAGTCAAATAGAACTTGCCAATGTCAAAGCAGCACTTGCTGAACCAGACTAGATCGTTGCAATGCAAGAAGAAATAAATCAATTTACACGACATGGTGTTTGGCGAAGGGTTCGACGTCCTCTTGGAAAACTTATACTTGCTTTGAAATGGATTTAGAAGAACAAACTTGATGAAGATGGCGATGTAATCAGTAACAAGGCTCGTCTGGTTGCCAAAGGTTACAATCAAGAGGAAGGAATTGATTTCGATGAATCTTTTGCACCTGTTGCTCGGAACGAAGCAATACGCTTATATTTGGCTTATGCAGCTCACAATTCTTTCACCGTCTATCAAATGGATGTGAAAATGACCCTTTAATATGGGGAGTTAGAAGAAGAGGTGTATGTAAGCCAACCAGAAGGCTTCATTGATCCAGATCACCTGAATGATGTATATGTTCTTGACAAGGTAGTCTACGGACTCAAGCAAGCACCACATGCATGGTACAAAGTTCTATCAAAATATCTCCTCAAGAACAAATTCGTCAAAGTTTCAATCAATCCAACGTTATTTATAAGGCGTAAAGGTGATGATATCATGCTTGTTCAAATTTACATCGATGATATTATTTTTGGATCTACGAATCCTAAGTACTGCAAAAAGTTTGAAAATATCATGCGACAGAAATTTGAGATAAGCATGATGGGGGAACTTAAATTCTTCATGGGTCAACAAATCACACAAACTCCAAGTGGTATCTTTATCCATCAGCAAAAATACACAATGGAAATCTTGAAGAAGTTTGGGATGGATAAATCTGACTCCATAAGTACTCCTATTCTCCACAAACATAAACTAGATGAAGATAAATCAGGAAAACCAGTTGATCCTACAAAATACCATAGTATGATTGGTTCACTCATGTATCTCACATCTAGTTGTCCAGATATTCAATTTTCTGTCTAAATGTGTGCTGTTACCAATCTAGGCCAACGGAAAAACATCTCACTGCTGTCAAACGGATCTTTCGGTACCTAAAAGGAACAACTCACATGGGCCTCATGTATCCAAAAGACTCCAGTTTTGAACTTATTGCCTATTCAGATGCAGATTATGCAGGATGTCAACTTGATTGCAAAAGTACTTCTAGAAATGCTCAATTATTGGGGGAGAAATTAATCAGCTGGTCTTCAAAGAAAAAAACTCATACCGCACTTTCAACTGCTGAAGCTGAATATATTTCCCTCTCTAGATGTTGTGCCCAAGTGTTATGGATGAAAACACAATTGACGGACTATGGTTTCTTCTATGACAAAATCCCAATTTATTGTGATTCGAAAAGTGCCATTGCCATCTCTTGTAACTCAGTACTGCATTCAAGAACGAAGCACATAGTAGTCAGATATCACTTCATGAAGGAGCATGTTGAAAAGCGGACAGTGGAATTGTACTTTGTGAAGTCTGACTACCAAATTGCTGACTTCTTCACAAAATCTTTGCCTCCTGAAAGATTTGAATACCTCCGACAATGGTTAGGTATGGCAAGTATTCATGATGATCATGACGAGGAGACTCCAAAGGTCAAAGCAGTCAACAGTGTATCAGACATTACATGTACATCTGGTAAACAAAAACGGTAATTATTCAAACATAATGGCTGTTGATCACATCACAAATCAACACCCGTAACAAAAGAAAAGGACCCTATACGTACGCTTCAGTGCGTCAATCCTTATGAAAAGAAGAGAAATCTTCTTATTATGATGAGCAACATCTATACAAGATTTTAAAAAAAGATTTTTTTCTAAAAACCTTTTTATAAAATTTTTTGCTCATGATAATCAAATCTTGAGAATAGCTCGAGTAAGAATAAAACTTTCAGAAACAATGCTTCACCTCATAAATAGATCAAAAACAGTTTAAAAATACTAAGCTATTTTTTTAGGGGGAGAAATGTAGAAGTTTGTTTTTGAAAGCATGAATAAGTCGCAAACAAGTATTGCTAAAAGGTTGTTAAAAAAGAAAAATGAAAAACATGACAAAACGTTGTTGTAAATGTTGGAAAAATAACCATCACTTCGAGGGGGAGTGATTGTTTTTATTTTTAAATCAAAAACAATTTTGATATAACACAAACGTTCAAATTATTTGAACCAAAATGTTTTCAAAAACTTGTTAAAATTTTAAGAATAAAAATCAAAAGTGTTAAGTGTTAAAAGGGCTAATGTCAAGGGGGAGTTTTGTTAAACTTGTCAAAATTCAGATTTGAACCCTCCCTTAGTCCAAAAAGTTCTCGCTGACCTGAGTTCAAAACAAAAAGGGTCAAAATTGAAAAATACGGGTCAACAAACCTCACTTATGTGATGCGAGAAAAACACACACACACACACTTTGTCACTCGCATTCTCTCTCTCCTAAACCTAACTCACACTTACTCGCATCCACAAGAACTCTCGTATCATAGAGTTTTTTTTGTCTATTCTCTCAATTTTGTGCATTAAGTAAGCTTTAAAATCTGTTTTAAATGATGTTTTACATATGTTTCGTGCTTTTCTACCCTTAATTTTAACTGTTTCATGCCCAATTGGGAAGTTAGGGTTTAGACATCAAGAATGCGTATGTTTCACTATTGAGTTTAAATTGTGGTTTGTTAGTGTCAAAACTTTGTGGTTAGATGACTGAGATAGACCGGTTTGATCATTAATTTGAAAGAAAATGGGTTTTTAAACGGTTTGATTTGGTTAAAATGGGCTGATTTTGGGAAGTAGATGAACAGTTTTCGATTCGACATCGTATTGGATGCGATACAAGACTTAAGAAAAGAGGCAAAAAGTGCATTAAATATTATTTAAAAAATCTGAGAGTTTTAACTGCGATGAAAGTTTTCTTCGCATCGCGAGTAAAAGCTCAGCGATACGAGCCTTTCTAAAAGTCATGCGATGGCTTGCCATCACAGTTTTGAATACGAATGTTTCGGGTCCAAAACTTTATGCGATGGCTTACCATCACATTTAGTTTGGTACGCGATACCTGTGTCACCTTCAATGCAAAATTGACTTTCATTGACCATTTGCCCGCGACACCAAATCCGCGATACCACATATTGCGAAGCTTTTCCCCCACTTATACTTAATGTTATTCTGCAAAAAAATTTTAAATCTTTACAAAACTTTTATAAATCATGCATTTATATAAAGGTTTTCAAACATTTTAATAAATTTTGACTAAATAACAAACATTGATCAAAACATTCTTTCTCAAATTAAGTCACAATTTGATCTTAATGAGTCTACAATAAGCCAAAGTGATTGTACAATCTACACAAGCATTTTTCTCAACTTGTTTTCATTAAATTAAATCTGTTCTTATTTTAAAAGATTAAATGGAAACCTTTGAGATATAAAATATTGCATATGATTAGTTTTCATTGTTAATTAGACTAGGATTGTATCACTATTGTTGCCTTAACAAGACTATGTGATGCATATGTTTAATTCCTACACTTAGACTTTTCTATCATTGCAACTTTTATGAATACTTTGTGTATATGACTGATTTGACGGATATGTTTACAATATGTTAGTGATTGCCAATACCATGAATATAATTTCACATGCAGTCACTTAACAGACTTTTCACTCTTAATTGTTTTCATTCAAATGGTTTTGAGACTAATCAACTCTATTTATAGTAAGGGTATCTCATCTTCAAGGTAGTTATTAGGGCTAGTTATCACCTAAAAACTGATAATGCATCCCTTTAGCTACACAACGTAACAGAGTATCCAAGGTCTAGATATGTTTGGAGAACTCTCACACTTATGCAACAAAAGCTCTTTTAAGACGTATTACAATTGACTCCACTTAAGACTTCTCATCTTCAAGATGGTTACTAGGACTAGTTATCACCTAAAAGCTGATAATGGAATCCTTTAACTAGCCCACGTAATAGAGAGTCTAAAGTATTGTCAGTTGTTAAGAAATCTTACGCTCATGCAAGAAAAATTTTCTGTGAAAGTTGCATTTAAAAAAACAAGGATTCTAGTTTAACTAGAAAACCTTTGTTTGAACTCAAGATGATACTTTTTCCCAAAGCTTCAAAAGGGTCAGATAAACATATTTTAAAGCATGAGCATTATAAAACAATGTTTATTCTATACCTTAAACATTTTTGAAAAAGTATCACAAATCAACAAATTTTTTGGTGAGGAAAATAAAAACAGAAAGAGAGAATAAAATCGTATGTGAAAAGAAAAGAGCATGTGCTTATGCTATAAAAGCAAGAAAGCATAAGAAAAGAAAAAGAAAAAGAAATATGCTCGAAAAAGAAATGCCAAAGCATATAAAAACAGATAGAGTGAAAAATAAATATTGTAAACTTTATCAAAGATTCTTACATCTTCTATGTCATTTCAGAATCAATCATTACAATGGCTCAAGAACAAATTCATGATCAACCACAACACATTCAAGAAGATGCTACAACTGTACAATTACCAACTAATGAAGAACTTGTGCCGACAGCGGAATTTATCAGACTTGGTGAATGCAATCATCAATTCCGCATATCTCTTTTTGAATGTGATCACCCAATCATTCCTGAAATCCTTCAACATCACCCTACTTATCCAATGCTCTCGTTATTCGACTCTACCACCCCCAAGATATACCTACAACAATTCTGGCGTAATGTTGTGTTTCTCAATGAAACTAAACCTAACACTGTTTATAGCATCATTGAAACTGAACAAATAACAATTACGTCAGAAGATCTCCGTAGAACACTAAATCTTCCTCCTGCTGAACATGGAAACCTCACAGCCTTCCAACAACCTCCTAATGTTGACCAACTCATGCAATTCTTTATGGAGTTGGGATACGGCAAGGAAGCTAATGACAAGCACAAGTTTAAAGTGTTGTCAACATTCAAGAGGAAGTGCCTACCTGCACAATGGGCTACACTATTCTCAATTATTAATCGGTGCTTAAACGGAAAAGAAATGGGAATGGATCGAGGCACTACTTCATTATATCAAATCATGTATGGTATAGTGAATCAGTGTCACTTCGATTATGCAAAGCTTCTATGGACAGATGTTGTTGACCATGTCCGTAGATCGGAGAAAAAGAAGAATGTATGCATTCCGTTTGTCAGATACTTCAAACTATTGATTGCTCAGTTCATGAGGGAACACCCAAGTATCTCACAACGACAAGACGATCCAACACCTAGAGTGCCACATATTAATAGCACAAGTGAGGACTCCGTTGTTTGCACAATTGTCCCAATGGCAATACCACAGGGTCTATTGGAGATCATTAACAAGGAATCGCAGGCATACAAGGAGTATATGGGAATAGAAAGCGCTCCTATGGAAAGCTCAAAACCGAGCGGACCTACCCCGGATGCATCTAGGGTTAAAGTAGAGTATAGAGCCAACATAGGAAAAAATAGGAAGCATAAAAACAATCGGCTAGGAAACACTCTAAGAAGGGAAGCCAATTGTTAGATGAGGAAGAAGATGATGATGAAGAGAAAAATAAATAGGATAAGGATAGTCAGGAGTTTAGGCCTAGTGATGCTGGTAATGATGATGATGATGGAGATGATAAGGGGGATGGAGATGACACACATAGACTGGAGATTAGGAAGAAGATGAAGTATGACAAGAGTAGGTCTAGGTCCTCTGAGCAACACCAGCTCAACCCTCCTATCATTATTGATGTAGAACCACCATCACCACCTCCAACAACAACAACAACAACAACAACAACAACAACAACAACAACAACAACAACAACAACAACAACAACAACAACAACAACGACTATTCACACAACAACAATACCACATACAACTCACTTTCAACAACCGTCAACAACAACATCTTAACCAAAACACATACCAATGATGTCTACATCGACATTGTTTCAACGAATCCGAGCTGATCCAGTACCATTTGTGACTACCACACAATTCAACGAAATAATGGGAAAACTTCGGCCTGACATGGAGTCAAGGTTTACAGCTCTACGACAACAATCAACACAAGCTGAACCCTCCACATCATCAAGATCCTTATCCCTGGACCGTATCTCCGAACTAATGCTCGATAAGATCTTGAATGATGAATCACTTATGGCAGCACATCCCAACCTTTACAATGGTTTACTAGATCCAGAAGCTCAACCACCAGCAACAACTCTAGTCACTAATCAAGTTTTGAAAGTTGAAAAAGAAATGAAAAAATTGAACTCTGAGGGAATAAAACTTATTACAATACTGTCCTCAAGAGTCACGGAAGTTAGAAAGTCAATGTCGTCCATAGTCAAAGAAGCACAATCAGGATGATCCAGACTCGGACAATCCTGAGGGGGAGAAAAGCACCAAAAGATAAAGAACAACAACCACTGCAAAGTTTTCATCCCAGAAACAAACATCATCTCAACAACAACAACAACAACAACAACAACAACAAAATCAAGCTCACGACAATAAACAGATCATCTGTAAGAAGTGAATGCTGAATATGTTAATGTTGAGATTGATAATCAAAAAGAAGATGTAGGTGGTGACAAGAATGACTGGGATGATATGACTTATAGGGAAAGTGAAATACCTCCAGAGACTGGTGGATTTGATGTGTCTGATGTTGAAGATGACGATGTATTTGAAGATGTGCTAAGGGATCCAATACAAACAGAAGAACAAATTAGAGATCCTACAGCAGAAAAGCTTGACTGCATGTTCTATGATTTGCATGAAAGATTTGGAATCAACATTCAGGAAGATGACACAATGGATCAAAGAGTTAATTGCACTTATGACTCTTTGATTTACATGTTCAAAAGCGACAGAGATTTCAATACCAGACTTGTAGATCAAGAGGTCTCAAAAGCACTTGGCGTGTCTCCTTCTTCAATAATTGTAAGGGAAAGAAGAGAACGATCTCCATTGTGGAAACAGATTCCTAAGGTTCCAAGATCTGACTCTGCACCCTTAAATCTATACTTCAATGATGATCTCAAATATATGCTGAACGGTCCAAATGAATACCTACAATCTGCAAAGGAAGTTGCTACATATGAGGACATTCCGGAACCTTTTCTGGAAGTAGAAAGATTTCTGGGCATATTCTCTGATAAAGAAGTTGATCATGAGGATTACAACTTCGATGCTTTTATCGGGATTATTAATGTTAATGAAAGATCCAAGGACTTCTACTGACTCAGGCAACTCAAAGGGAAGCCTCTTGATGAAGTCTGCTCAAGCTCCAGAATCCTTAGATATGTTGAAGTTAACTCCGAGCATCAGCATTCACATGGTTATGTTGATTATCACGTTGTTCGAACCGACAATCAACACTACTGCTTCAGCGAATCAGATTATCTGAATCTTCATCCTCATGAACTTGAAGATATTATGAAGAGAAGAAGAGACTGCTACAATAAGAAAGCCATCGATCAAGATGTGATCGAATCAGTCCTAATTTTCATGAAAGCATATGTTGTAGTAGCTCACATTGAAGACTTCCAGATGGGGATCAAAAGCTATCAAAGGAAAGTCAACTTGACTCCTCCTATGTTAGCTTGCGTCGGTTTACAAAAGATCAAGTGCTGGACTTGCTTCACTAGACCCAGACTTGGACTTTCTGTTGTTTACGAGACTGACAAAAGGCAGAAAAGATTATTCAGAGTCATTGAAGTAGCTTAGTTCTCCTCAGGTACTCTAATCAAGATACTGAAGAAACTTGAGCGAATTAAGAAACATGTGGAGAGACTGCAGATCGAGATGACAACAAGCAATCATCGTCTGTTGGCAAGAGTTTTGAATGTGATAACGGAAAGGATCACGCTTCGTGCATCATGGAGAAGAATGGAACAAAGAATCGGATGTCGAAGCTGGCCTAACCGAATACCCATAAATAGAAGTCCCGAATGATCTACCCTTAGGGGGAGATTGTTGGAACACGAAAAGTGTAAATCATTAGTTAGAGACTTCTACTTATACTTTATCTTAGTATAGGGTATGTTGTGTAACTATAGATGTATGCGACATAAGTTTACCATCGCGGAACTTGTATATCCGCGATGGAGGCTTGGCTAGACGTTGGGTATAAATAACCCCTACCTCATGGGTTATGCGGGGTGTGTTCTATGTCCTAGCAATGCGAGACTTTTGATATCTCTCTCTCTCTCTCTCTTCTCTCTAAAGTGCTCACACACACTTTACATATTTAGATTGGTTGTAGACGTAATATTATTGGAACAATAGGTACCACTAAATTTAGTGGTACCGTGCGAGACAAAAACTCTCCATTTTTTGTCTTTAGTGGTGAAATTTTATTTGTGGGTGCTTGGAGCTGGTTTGGGTAAGAAACTAGCTGTTGGGGAATATTTTTTGAATAAATTTTCCTAAATAAAACATTTCTTTATAATTCAAAAATAATTTGTAAAATGCATTTTGGAAAAGAAAGTTTTGTCAAGCTAAAAATGTGAAGTTTAAAACAGAAATTCGCTTCTTTGATTATTTGTCAAGTTGTAAATTTGTTTATTCATACCTAGAGTGATTGACTCAGAAATCGGATATTTCGAGTAAAAACTTTTTACGTTAATTTTTCCATAAGATGTTTTCACATTTTGTTAACATCAAAACATAGAGATATCGTAAGATGAGAATAACGGTTTTAGACATTATTTGCATCAACAATCTCCGCCTTTTTTATGATGACAAAACATAAACTCATTTTATGTGAAAAACTAGTTTCGACAAGTTTTTAGTGTGAGTTTATATCCCACTTCTCCTCTTTATTGTCGAAGCAAAAAGACTACTAAGGCCCCCCATTGATTTACACTCCCCTCATTTGGAGCATACCAAGGAATCGAGCAATGGTTGATGCTAGAAAACAAGGATAAATGACACAAATACAATATCTAACATGTAGCATTCAAGACAAATATCCAACCAACAACACAAAGGAAAATAACCTAACCACAAGTAACAAAAGAAAAGAAATAATCCAACCATAAGCAAAAGATAAAGCGAGCCCATGCATTCATTGATAGAAGATCATACATGAAGTATGATTACAATAGCTAAACTAATAACAAGAAACATGTGACATTATCAAGTGACATTGAGGTCCTAAGATTTGCTTCTTGACTTCTCAAAAGGGTTCCTAAGTTTTTTTTATTGAGGATGGCTAAACATAAAAGTTTAGTTTTTTAGGCTATTGGTTGGAGGAGGAGGTGGTATGATGGGTCCTTGAGGTGGTGTCAAGAGATGTTCAAGGTGGGAGAACATAAGGCCCAATTCATCTCTAAGATGAAAGATAAGTTCTCATTTGTGATGACAACATGCACAACTAAGGCTATGTGGTTCAGGTAGGTAAAGAATAGGACAACCCATTAATGATTGTGGCGGTGGAGATGCCGAAGATGATGGTGATGAGTGGATAGGGTCGAGAGGAGTTGTAGGTGATAATGTAAATGTTAATGCCAAAGCTTAAGGTGGATTAGGTACCAAGGAAAGTGTTGTTGCCCTAATTGTGGATGATGAAGATGAGTTTTGCCTAGTTGATATGGTTTTGGAGGGAACAAGTGGAGTTGAGATAGATGAGCACTACAAAAAAAAGGGCTTTTTGGGACGAACTTTTTTGGAACAGTAATAAAAGAGTGCCAAATACGAGTATTTGGCACTGTCTGGATAACCGTACCAAAAAATAGGTATTTGGGATAGCTATTGTCAAAGTGTTCCAAATACGTATGCATAACACTGTCTAATAGTGGTGCCAAATGCATGTGTAATTGGAACGGTTTCCATTAGTGGTCCCAAATACTTATGTATTTGGGACAGTCAGTATCACCAATGCCAAATACGTATATGTATTTAGAACGGGTTCTAGGACTTGTGCCAAATACTTGTGTATTTGGAACGACTTTTTTAGAATGTGGAAAATATAAATGTATTTGGGACATATTTAATAAATAGTTTTTAATGCATGTGTATTTGGAACATCTTTTAAAACATGATGCAATGCCGGTTTTGTTTCACAAGTCTTGACAATATATTTATGATTCAAACATGTAAACAAATGGGGTAGTTCATGTATTGGTTACTCGTGGCCGGTAAGTGTCTAACTATATACGTCGTCTAAGGTACCCGCGACCATTTTCAACCCGGCCTCCTTTTCGTTGACCATTCCTAAATGTGTAACTAGTGAGTTTTAACCGACCTCTTATGACAAAGCCTTATAGTTTTGGCTTACCACTAATTATGAAATTTGATAATTATCATACTTTATAAGTCGATGTTTAGTAGTTACCAAAAAATAACAAATATCCTTAATTTATGGTAGGAATTTTTGTTAACAACCTTCGTTGACCTTATATTATTCAATACCCAAGCATCTAAAGAAGTACCCATTGCGCATCTGTATCGATCTATTAATTATTATTTTCAAGATATAAGGCAGATAAGACATGACTCGCACTGACTCAATTATTGAACAAGGCTAGATGATGCATGCACGCACTATTATAGCATGTATAACGAATATTAAAGAGCAAGTCAAGTGTGTAAAATCTTATTTTAAATTAAATAAAACTTTGTACAACCAAATTATATTATATGAATGATGAGCTTACGAACTTATTTTATTTTGACTTATATTTCATAAGCCCCAATTTTTGGGCTTTTGAGATTTATTATAGGCTCATATATTAGTATATTATAATAAACTAAGCTCACAATCGCAAAATAAGCGAAAAATTGAAGCTTATATATACAACCAAAACACAAATAAGCTAGACACCTCTATAATAACCAATGTTTTGAAAATCGGGGTTTGAAATCGACCTGGTCGAGTCACCGGGCATCGGGTCGACCGGTTCGACCGCTGGGTCAACCCGGTTTTCAATTTATTATTTTTTTTTGACCGGGTAAACCGGTTCGACCGCCGGGTCAACCCGGGTTTTTATTAAAAAATTTTGAAAAATGAAACCCGGCTGGGTTTCGAGAACCGAGTTGACCCGGGTCATTCAAAACCCAGTGGGTCTAACCGGTTAACACGGTTTTAGTAACTCTGGGTTTTTTTACCCGTTTTTTGGCTAGAACCGGTTGACCCGGCCGGGTCGACCCGGGTTTTAAAACACTGATAATAACAAACTTACAACTATAATAATAAAGTTAAAAAATAAAACATGTTCGGATCATTAAACATGTACACAATTATAAAAGCAAATAAATCTCAATACACATATACTCCACACGCTTAGCACAAAACACTTTTAGCATCAGTTAACCAACATACATGTTTAACATGAATTTTCCTCTCCCAAACGCTTTGTTAATTTCATTCCCTCCAAAATTTCCCTCCCATTCGAGTGTAATCACGAATTTCTCTCCACACATATCGTAGATGTGATTTGAAATTGAAGACCTCCCTAAAATATCCCATTATTCACGCCTATAATTTTCCCTAAATTTATTGAATGCCCTAACCAAAAGTATTTCTGCTACCTAGGGTTTAATAGTTTGAGGTATGAATTCAATCATCTTTAATATTAAATTGATTGATTGTATGATTTATGTTTGGCTTTTTGAATCTAACAATTAGTCGATTGCGTGATATATTTGTTTAATTGCTAGAAATAAGTATGGTTTATTTGTTATGATGTTGTTTGTGGCTAGTGGGTTAATTCATTTTGGATACGCTCTAATATAATGTTCATTTCAAATTTATCAATTTTAGCTTTCTTTAGTATATGGTGCGTAGGAATTAGTGATATGCATGTTAGAGCATTTGGTTACTTGATTATAAAGGGGGTGTTTGTTTCGGCTTATATAACCGGATTATGGCTTATTTGGTTTTGGCCTTATGTTTCATAAGCTCATTTTTTGTGGCTTATTTTGTAACTTTTTACCCTATATAAGATTATGAAACATAAGACCAAAAGTTTTGTTCCTTATTTTGCAACTTTTTGGCTTACATAAGATTATAACCGCCCATGGATCGATTTGTATGTGAATGATAAATATATATAAGTTGGAAAGTTTTAAAATAAGCCACAAAAAAGTGAGGTTATGAAATATAAGACCAAAACTAAATAAGCTAAAAGCCGGCTGTATAAGCCCAAAAAAACACCCCCAAAGTTCATTTGATAACAATCTTTTTTTATATGAAAGTACTACTTGTCGTTTACTTTGCCCAAATTATTATTAGTATCACATTGCTTAGATTACATGGTTTTTGTTACACGAATAATTTTGGCCCCCTTAAACTTAAAATCTTGACTTCACCCCTGCGTGTCTTAGAAGCGGTTATCAGTTTTGGCAGCCTGATGTTGTTATTTGTGATGATCTATTCTGAGTTTACAAAGGCTATTTGGCATTGCTTAGTAAAAATGGTATACTTTTTCGAATAAAGCACTATAGGGGTTATTCATTGTGTATCTGATATACTAATACTTGATGAGTGCTCAAACACTCATCATTTTTGGTCTAATCTGAATTGCAAAACATACAAAAACACTCAAAAATGCATCAAAATACTGAAAATATTTCAAAATTGTGTTTTATATGTTTTAGATGCAAAATGAGCAAAAACAGATAAAAAACGTACAAAGTTTGCAAAATTGGCAGTTTCAGTCCCCCAACTTTCATAAAATGACAAAACTAGTCCCTGGATATTAAAAATATGGAAAATTATCACCAAAGGTCATTTTGAAATCATAAGTTGTCATATTTAGTCCTTTGGTGAAAAACTGGAAAAGTTTTGGAAATTTACAGTTTGGTCCCTGGAGTTTCAGATTTTGGCAGAATTGGTCCCTGGTGGGATATTTTTGGATGGAAAACCATTTTTAATCCTTGGAAGTTATAAAATATTCAATATGGATCCTTGGATAAAAGTTTTTCACAAAATGGCAAGAATGGTCCCTTAACTTTGAAAAATGCCATTTTTAGTCCCCGGGAAATTTTGAAAAATGAAAATGGAAAAAAATTGGTTCTTGGTTTGTTGGTGATTAGAAATTTTGGTCCTTTGAAGCAATAAGGAAAAATACAAAATCAGTCCTCAATGTTTGGGTATATTACACTTATGGTCCTTGTGATTACACTTTAAACCAAACGGACCCTTTCTATTACTACAATCCAAATCCACTTACAAATCCAGCCCACCCATGCAACCCTAATCCATAAACCAACACCCTCAGCCCATTACCCTACCCCAAGCCCACCACCTAAATAAATATAAAAACCTAAACCGTTTTATTTAATCAAATCCGGTCAACCCCAGTCAACACCTTCTTCCACCTCCCCAACTTGCAACTTATACAACCAAACCAACACTCCAACCCCCCTTCTCTGCTCCTCTACCCATCCTTTGTCCCCCCCCCCCCCCAGTTCACCAATAACTCCAAAGAGCATTAATTGCCCACATAACACTCCAAGCTACCCCTAGCTGCCAAAACTTCTTTTCCCGCCAATATCAAATCAAACGGCCAGGAATCACTCAGGCCATCCAATGGTCCACAAGGTGTGGGAAAAGTTCAAGCAACTCTCCAGGGCTTATAAAAGAAGAAAAAAGAGAAGAAACTAGTATTAGAGTAGCAGTAGAGTAGTATTAGGGTAATTGTAGTTTTAATTCAATAGTTTAGTAAAATTTGTCATTCTCTTTGTATTTTTAAGCTTCCAAATACTATTTCTACTCATTTCAGTGTATTATGAAACACTTTCAAGTATCAATTTAATGTTTTGTTTAATATTTCAAAATTGTGCTAGTTTTCCTTTAAAGTTGAATTCGTAGTTAAAAGTGTTTGTTTGTGTTGCTATGGACTGAGTTAGCACAATTAAGCCCTTAGATAGCTTATTCAGGCTATTAGCTACCGTAAAATTAAGTGTAGTATAAAAAAAGCAAAATACCACAAAAATAGTGAAAAATAAGAATAGACAATAATAAAGGAAGAAGAATGGGATTCTGGTTGTTTTGGAACCACATGGTGGATGTAATGCCTCAGGGAGAAATAGGTTGTGGTGTGGTACCCTGGTTACTCATCTCAGAGTGGAGGCTATAGTAAGCAAGTTTCATTTTTTTTTAGTTCATTGTTAATGTACCTCACTTTGTTGCTTATGTCAGTTTAATCATGCTTATTTACTGATAGTATAGTCCTAGATTCAGTTCCATGGTTTAAAGTTCCAATATTCTTCACAAAATTCAAAACAGGTTGCTAGAAGGGGTGTTTGGCTTAATTGGTTATTCTGTGTTGTAGGCTGTTCTAGTCCATGCATTTGGTTTAAACACCTCCCATTAGGTCAGTAGAGCATAGCATAGTATTTAAAACCATCACTTGTCTATTAGAAAGTCAAATTCCATTTTAAAAATCCCATCACAGTTTACTGTTGAACTTTTGGAATCAAAGATCAGTCTCATAGGTTTTTAAGTTGTTAATTTAGCTTCTAATCACCTCATTGTAGCTTATTACATGTATCTCTTTCACTTAGAAGTAATCTAAGTTCATATTAGTCAACAATATTAAGTTTTCTCAAAAGTCAAATAATGCCATTTAAGATTTTCACCAAACTAGCATGATTTATTCTGAATTTTAGGTGATGAATTAGACATTGAAACTTGTTCACATTTGTTGTCTATTATTTCAACTTTAAGATCTCATAGTTCTTTGATTTTTGGGAATTTTTCCCTGGGCTCCACTTAGCCCCAAACACAACTGCAGGGTAAGATAGTCCCCTGCATCAGCAGGTTACCATCCCACCACCACCACTTTGGTGGTGGCTGCAGCCTTCCTCTGTGGTCCCAATGTCCCATTATTGGTTCCTTTCAAACCCCCCCATGGTAGGCTTTTAGTTTTGACCTTTGGGTTGACCTCAAACCCTGTGGACCCCACCTGAATAAAGCCAAAAAGCTTGTCCCATTTTTGTTTTTGCTGTGGTTCAAACCAAGTGCTTATTAGATTCAAATGCTTATCTAGTGGTCCCATTGTGCTTAATTTGGCTTATATATGTTCACACAACTTATTTGAACCTGACTTAACCATGGTGGGTCCCACTTGATCCCATTTGAGCTAATTTTCCCCCTTGGTCAACCATAGTCAATTGTCACTCTTTTTAAGCTCTCAACAGCTTATTATTAAGTTTTAAAAAGTTTGTTTTTATAAAAGTCTTTCATTTTTAGTTGAAAAATAGTTTTGTAAAGAAAAAAAATCCAAAAAAGTCAAAGTAATTTTAAGTGATAGTTTCTATTTAATTTTATTTAAATTTTATTTTTCATTTTTAGATTTTAATTAAGTACTTGTCATTTTTATTAATTACCTCTGATATTAAAGTAAATTCAGTAATTTTTTTCAGATTTTTATTTTATCTTTTAGTATTTATTAGAATTAATCTTAGTTTTATTAATAATTAGTTTTAAATAGCATAATTAGTTTTTATTAAGTAAAACCTAGTTTTTATATTTTTTATAGCTTTTATATGTTATAAAATAATGTTAGAAACTTTCTTATAATTTTTACTGTTCATTTAGTATTTTTCTTAATTTAAAATAGTTTAATTTGGTAATTAATGTTTAATTAGTAATTAGTTAATATAAAATTCACAAAAAGACAAAAATACATATTTTTAATTTTAAAACTTATTTTTAGTTATTTTATAATTTTAGAAATTTTATTTTCATTTTTCTAGTGATAAATTAATATTATATTGTATTTAAGTATTTTAAATATTAATAATTAGTAATTAATTAATATTAAATAATTAATTTGGGTTAAAATTTATTTTCTTTTTCTAGAAATTTTTTTTTTTTATCTTTTAGTTTGTAAAAAAGTCATTTTCACCCACTGGGTGTTTTCAGATTTCCGTTTTCACTTTTTATTTCGTACGTTTACGTTTTATTTAAACGTAACGTACGCGTTTGATGAGTGTGCAAATACTCATCATTTTTACCTTCTCTGAGCTGCCAAAACATCTAAAAACACTCAATATTGCATCAAAATAGTGAAAATATCCCAGGAATGTGTTTTACATGTTTCAAATGCAAAAATATCAAAAACGGATGAAAAACGCACAAAGTTTGCATAATTGGCAGTTTCAGTCCCTCAAGTTTCATAAATTGGCAAAACTAGTCCCTGAAGGTTTAAAATTAATAAAAAGTCAACTTAAGTCCTTGGGAAGTCAAACTTATTCAAAATTAGTCCCTGGATGAAAGTTTAAACAAACTGGCAACTTTTACCCCTCAAAATCTAAAATTGACATAAAAGGTCCCTGAACTTTCAAAAATTGACAGAATTGGTCCCTGGTGGGATATTTTTGAAAGAAAAATCATTTTTGGTCCTTGTTCTATTCATATTTGGCAGGAATGATCCTTGGGTGAAAATTTGAAGAAATTACAGTTAGGTCCCTAAAGTTTCACAAGTTGGCGGTTTTGGTCCCTGGGCATTTAAAAAATGGGAAATTATCAAAAGTGGTCCTTAGATAATTCAAGATTGGCAAAACTCACCCTTACGATTACTTTTGGAAATTTACACATCAGGTCCCTCACTTTTCAGAATGTTTCAAAGTTGGTCCTTGTGTAACATTTCTACAAAACAATCCGGACCCTTAATTTTATTACCCAAAACAAACCATAATCCATACCCCACTATCCCTAGCCCACCAAGCCCATCACAAGATCAGCCCAACTTCAAAACCGTTTTAAATAATCCCTTTGGTCAACTCCCCGGTCAAACCCACCATCCCCTTCACTTTTCCCTCTAAACCAAAACCAGAAAACCAGACCTGGTCCCCCCCCCCCCCCCTTGCACCACTTGCACACCCATCCACCTTATCTCTCCAAGTTACACTCCCCAAGACACCCATCACCTCAACCCCCCCTAGGGTCTGCTTCCACAGACCAAATTGCATAAAAAGTCTTTCCCGCTAAAAGTGAAATGAGAGCAAAAATGATCCAAGTGGCTATTTTATTGCTGGGAAATGCTCTGTGGGACCCACAAGATACAATTTAAAGCTATAAAGGGAAGAAGAAGCAGAGGAGAGAAAGGAGTAGTGGTAGTTTAGTTTAAAAATGTCGAATTAGTGTAGTTTTGAATTTCAGTTGTAATTTCTAGTTAAAACAGGTTGTAATCTACATTTTAAGTGTAATAATACTTTTATTGAACCTTGATTTCAAGATTGCTTTGATAAATTCATAGTTAGCAGTTTTAAGTGAATTTGACAAATTCCATTAAAACTGTTAAGTGTTGTTGTTTACTGTTCCTTCAAGCTCAATTTTACTTAGTTACAAGTTTTCAAAAGATTTACAGCATTGCAATTAAGCACAACTCAGTTTCTCATAAATTCTCAAAAATACTTAATAAAATAAGGTCATAATAAAAAATCAGTTGTAATAATGAAGAAGGCATGGAGCTGAGTTGGAAAAAGATGGATATGGTTTAGTGAACCTGTGGGGGTTCTGTAGGATCATTTTATGGGACTTGGGTTCTCATTTTCTCAGCTTGGACTAGTGTAAGCCAATTCTTGATTTTTGTCATTTTAGTTTAAAGGAATTAGTAATTGATTATCTGTGTTTCTATTGTTTGTTTACTGTGTATTAGATTAATGTAAGCTCATAAATTAGGCTTTAGTCTTAGTATGTCATAATTTCAATTGAAAATCACATTTTCACCTTCATAAAAGAGTGTTTGGATCTGTGCTATTCTCTGTGTTCAGGTTTGGTATTGTGTTTGTTTCTGGTTCATGCAAATTTATTTAGGTCAATATAGCTTAGTTGTGTGATGAAATTCAGTAGTTATCAGCTACAAAGTCAAAATCAATCATAGATCTCACCTAGGAGTCATCTGTTAACAGCTTTGATCCACAAATCACCCACATTAGCTTATAATTGGTAGACTTAGGATAGAACAACTTTGTTTCAGTTTAGAATCATGTTTTAAGTTCATTAGATCCAATAGAAATCAACCAAAGTCAAAGTTCCAAGTTTTTACAAAAGTCAAAATTCCTACTTCTCAGATTTTACCCAAAATGGCAAGAATTTACTAGAATTTTGTAGTTTGAATTAGGGTTTGAGCTTTTTAGGAATTAAAGTCTACCACCTCAACTATTGATTCCACCATTTGCTATATTTTTGTGATTTTTACACTGGGCCCCACAACCCTCCAAAGAGGGCTGCAGGGCAAACAACTGTTCTGTGCAGCAGTACACCACAGTCACCACCACCACTTTGGTGGTGGTTTGTGGCAACCACAGTGGTCCCTATACCTAGGAATTTGGTTCACCCAACCCCCCTCCTACCAGGGCTTCTAGTTTGACCATAGGTTTGATTTGAAAACCAGTAGACCCCACTTGAAACCACACCTAAAGTCTGTCCCTAAAATCTGTGTTCATTTCATTTTGCTCATGTGCTTATTTGGTTCATACAGCTTAATTGTGCTTAATTCTTGTTGTTTCTGGCTTATTTAAGATTTTTGAACTTATTTGTATCTGTTTTCACCATTGTGGACCCCACCTTAGGTCATTTGACCTTATTTGACCACACAGTCAACCAAAGTCAACTGTATAAGTTTAGGGGGTGCATACAGCTTATTTATAAGCTATTTGAAAAGTGTTTTCACAAAAGTTCCTTATTTTCAGTAGTAAAACAAGTTTGTAAAATAAAATCCAAAAAAAATCAAGTTTGAAATAAGTGATAGTTTCTATTTAATTCAATTTAACTTTAATTTTCATTTTTAGATTTTAATTAAGTATTTAGTACTTTTATATTTTTATTAAATACCTTATATAGTAAAGTATTTTTAGTAATTTTTCTAGATTTTTATTCTGTCATTTAGTATTAATTAGATTTAATTTTAGTTTTCTTATTTATTAATTAATATTGAGTATTAAATCTCATCTTTAGTTTTTAGAAAGTAAAACTTAGTTTTTATATTTTTCCTAGCTCTAACATAGGGTAATAGACTTTTAGAAAATATATTTTGAAATTCTACTGTTCATTTTCTATTTTTCTTATTTAATTTGTTTAAATTAGAATTAAAGTAATTAAAAGGTAAATAATTAGTGGATTAATCTTAAAACTTAATTTTTAGAGTTTTTATAATTTTTTAGGATTCCTGTGATGGTTAAGTAATTTTATAAATTTTATCTTAATTTTATAAGTTAATTTAGTATTAATATTAATTAAAAGTAGTTTAATTAGTTTAATTAAGTTAAATAGTTTTCAATTTATAAAAAACCCATAAAAAGACAAAAATATTTATTTTTATTTTTTATAATTTCTTCAAGTTCTAATTTAAGTTTAGAAATTGTATTTGCAACTTTTTAGTTTAATTTGTAATAGTTATAATTATTAGTTAATTTAAATTAGAATTTAATTTAGATTTTAAATAATTTTATTAATTAAATAATATTTAAATAATATTTTAATCATTTTCACAATTTCATTTTCATTTTCAATTTTAAGTTTCAAAAAGTGTCAAAAGCACCCCCTGTAGTTTGTTAAATACCAAAAATCCCACTTTTTCAGTCCGATTGCGTAAATCTGAATTGTGAATACGTGCATATATCTGTATATCTGATTTTTGTGAATATTATATCTGTGTACCAATACCATAATAACAGTAGCAATTTCAATTCCACATCATCTGGCTACTGTCCTCAGTGCCACTTTCTCATAAACGATTCTCAAAAGCACCATTTCAATCTCGCTGGGACTTTAACGACCCGGGAAAACACTATACTATCACCGGAGTATTGATTCTACGCTGTTTTTGACTTATTGACCTTGGTCAATAATATCTGACGGTTTAGACCCAATCAAAATTTGGCGCCGCTGCCGGGGAGGTTGTTGCGTGTTTTACAAAATCGTTTTAAGTTTAGTGGTTTTCAAAACCTCCCTGTACAAATTTCACACAAATTTGTAAAAAGTTTTTGTAAAAACTTAATCATATAAAAAAAAAACGTTCATTAACACTTTTCCTGAAGTGTTAAAAACACCAAAAAAAATAAAAACAATCAAAAACAAACTGTGAAGTTAAATTACTTCGTTTTCTTTAAGATTACAACCTGAAACAGTTGTTTTAAGGTAAGTTCTGACATTAAATTGCGAACTGAAGAGGAATCCATTCTTTCCTCCCGCTAGCCTGCGAGTAATCTTAAAGGGACGATTTCGGTTAACGAATCAGTTCCAAAAATATTTACTAAGTTTTCTGCACACACACCCATAAGCCTAAAGCAGTTTTTCAAATTAATTAATAAACCCATAATAAGTTCCCAAACTTAAGATTAAAACTTGCCTTTATATCCCTGTGAGTGGTGTAACTTTTTCAAAGAAGCCATTCACTTGTGATTATTGGTTTAAGTTCACTGTGGTTTTGCCTCGATTTTGTTTTGAAAAAAGTGTTTTTGGTGCTTGTGCACAAAATGTTTATCCAAAAATCCAAAAATATTCACCTTTACCCTCTCACATCTTTGATTCTCCAATTCTTACCCTCCAAAACCTTTTGATTCTTTCTATGTCTCATCCACACTTTCTGATTTGCCAGTGGTGTGGTAATCCTTATAATGGTGGCAATTGCCCCAGTTGTGGCATGGTAGAGTCAGGAAACGTGTCTGTCTATAACCAGAATCCCTATTCCTACCATGATACAACTGATCATTCCATCAGTTACCACACCATGAGACTCAACAGTTTTACTGTTGTGAGTACTGTGGTGGTTCACATTACAGTTCTGATTATCAATCGGGAAACACGCTTGTCTATGAGCAGTTTCCTGATAACAATTATAACTCAAGCACATACAACCCACAACCACATCAGTTTCACTGTTGTGATTACTGTGGAGGTCCACACTTTAGCTCTGATTGTCAAACAAGGAATCCATTTCCTTGTAACAATTATGACTCTTCGTACCAAGACCAACCTCCACAGTATCAAACTTGCAGCAAGACTTTTTAGAAGTTCTTGAGAAATTTAAAGAACTTAAGGAGGAGTTAGCTAATATTTCACTCCGCCATACTCCAAGTTCTTCTTGTGCATATTGTGGGGGTCCTCATGGTGATTTTCAATGTCAACCTTCCGGTTTTGACACATCCACATCCCCACAATTTCCTTTCATTCCAAATTCTCGTGGGAAAACTATGGCAGAATTACTTGCTGAAGAACGAGAATCTGGAAAAAGCATGGAAGAATTATTGGCTGAGCAACGAGCAGCTAAATTACGTGCTAATATTCGAAATACTGCTCTATTTGATGACTATGATGACAGTGATGATGAAGATAACATTGTTATTATTCAAAAAGATTCATCAAGTTCATCAGTTCATATCCCTGTAGTTGAGATTTCATCTCAAACAACTGCTATCACACCCGAGGTTCCCACTCACTCTTTGACCATGGGGGATGAGCATCTTAGCACTGTTCCTAATAAGGAATCGGACGAATTCATAAAGTCTAGTGCTGAGAACCTTATCCCAATCCCAAGAGAGTCACAGGGAACTTCTGATCATATGTGTGATTTACCTTCCCCTCTTGAGTGTCCAAAAGCTCAATTTGAGATTTTCTCTGATTGTAGCGAAGATTGTGCATCTTATGGAGACATCGAGTATGTTGAGGCATCAATTCCACATATTGATGCTGATCATCTTCTTGAGGAGATCACCAAAATCAATTCACTTCCAACAGGAAGTGATGATGGTCTCATTAACTCCGAAACTGAAAGTGAAAATCTCTTAAACCATAATCTGTCACTCAATTCTGATCCCAACAGTCCAATAGAGAACATTGTTCCCGAAACTTTCAATACTACTCTCACCAATCCTCTATTTGAATTCGAATCTGAATTCACTTTAATTTCTGATAATCCACTCTTTGATATTCAGAACGAGGATTGTGATGAGTCTATTCCGGAACATGAATTCACAGATTCACATCTTGTGAATAATTCTCTTCATGAGGAGTTCTCCGGTGAACTCACTCATCATGTCATGACTCCTCCAGAGTTTGATATCCCGGGGGGAGATGCTCTCAATCATGAGAATTTGCAAATTCCCACCCACCCTCCCGGGATGTTTACGAGCTTACCCTTTGAAATCCAAACTCAGGCTACGGAGCCTGCTCTCGAGGAAGAAAATCCTATAATGATTTTCATCATGGTTTTCTTCCTTTTCTTCACCTACAGGGTGACTTCTCTTGTTCTTCACTCCTTTGGGAATGAAGACACTATCTTTGATCCCGGCATTTTCATTGACCACTATTTTGAGCCGGGACTATGTCTCATCGGTGTGGAACTTTCACGTGCTTCAAATGTTTATCCAAACATCTTGAATGAAAGTTCTTCCACATCATGCTTCCCCAAGGACAAATGAATTCGGGGTCGAGTCAAGCTAGCGACTCGGTAAACAAAAACAGTAGCATGCTTATAGGGTTTTCACCCTAAGTGTGGGGGAGTCCCCCATGCTATGATTACAAAAGTGAAAAACAAAATTGTGTTTCCACATTTAGCTTGTAATGTTCTCCTTTTACGTTCCAAGAGTCAGCATAATAGCCGGGACTTTGAATATTGAGGACAATATTCATGCTAAGTGTGGGGGGTATTCGCTATTCTAGCGAATTTTATCATATTTTACTATCTTATACCCCCGTTTTTGACCAAAATTTTCAAAAATTTTTCACTAAAAGCTCAAAATTTTTGTGGTAATCAGTCCGCCAAAGTCTAACCGACAAAAGGGATTGGCTAGTCCAGGAGCAAACGGCTCTTGGTAAAGACATCTCAAATCCGTTGACGGCTTGCAATTTGCCAAAAATTGTATGGTTCCTCAACTCCCCAAAAACAAATGAGTTGGCTAGCCCGCAAGATTATGGCTTGTGGTAAAGGCCGTGGAAAATCCATAATTGGTAATCAGCTCACCAAGATGTTGAGTATTCCATCAAGAGTTGGCTAGTCCAGAAGCAAACGGCTTTTGGTAAAGACTAATCAAATCCGTTGACAGCTGGTGGTTTGCTCAAAATCACACGGTTATCAGGTGTGCCACAGTTCTTACACCTGGCTACTCCAGAAGTGATGGCTTTTGGTAAAGAGTTTTTCAAATCCATCAAGTTTTTCTCAAAAGATTGCTAGGGACTAGCAATGTTTTAGTGTGGGGGATAGATGAGTGTGCAAATACTCATCATTTTTACCTTCTCTGAGCTGCCAAAACATCTAAAAACTCTCAATATTGCATCAAAATAGTGAAAATATCCCAGGAATGTGTTTTACATGTTTCAAATGCAAAAATATCAAAAACAGATGAAAAACGCACAAAGTTTGCATAATTGGCAGTTTCAGTCCCTCAAGTTTCATAAATTAGCAAAACTAGTCCTTGAAGGTTTAAAATTAATAAAAAGTCAACTTAAGTCCTTGGGAAGTCAAACTTATTCAAAATTAGTCCCTGGATGAAAGTTTAAACAAACTGGCAACTTTTACCCCTCAAAATCCAAAATTGACATAAAAGGTCCCTGAACTTTCAGAAATTGACAGAATTGGTCCCTGGTGGGATATTTTTGAAAGAAAAATCATTTTTGGTCCTTGTTCTATTCATATTTGGCAGGAATGATCCTTGGGTGAAAATTTGAAGAAATTACAGTTAGGTCCCTAAAGTTTCACAAGTTGGCGGTTTTGGTCCCTGGGCATTTAAAAAATGGGAAATTATCAAAAGTGGTCCTTGGATAATTCAAGATTGGCAAAACTCACCCTTACGATTACTTTTGCAAATTTACACATCAGGTCCCTCACTTTTCAGAATGTTTCAAAGTTGGTCCTTGTGTAACATTTCTACAAAACAATCCGGACCCTTAATTTTATTACCCAAAACAAACCATAATCCATACCCCACTATCCCTAGCCCACCAAGCCCATCACAAGATCATCCCAACTTCAAAACCGTTTTAAATAATCCCTTTGGTCAACTCCCCGGTCAAACCCACCATCCCCTTCACTTTTCCCTCTAAACCAAAACCAGAAAACCAGACCTGGTTTCCCCCCCCCCCCCCCCTTGCACCACTTGCACACCCATCCACCTTATCCCTCCAAGTTACACTCCCCAAGACACCCATCACCTCAACCCCCCCCCCCTAGGGTCTACTTCCACAGACCAAATTGCATAAAAAGTCTTTCCCGCCAAAAGTGAAATGAGAGCAAAAGTGATCCAAGTGGCTATTTTATTGCTGGGAAATGCTCTGTGGGACCCACAAGATACAATTTGAAGCTATAAAGGGAAGAAGAAGCAGAGGAGAGAAAGGAGTAGTGGTAGTTTAGTTTAAAAATGTCGAATTAGTGTAGTTTTGAATTTCAGTTGTAATTTCTAGTTAAAACAGGTTGTAATCTACATTTTAAGTGTAATAATACTTTTATTGAACCTTGATTTCAAGATTGCTTTGATAAATTCATAGTTAGCAGTTTTAAGTGAATTTGACAAATTCCATTAAAACTGTTAAGTGTTGTTGTTTACTGTTCCTTCAAGCTCAATTTTACTTAGTTACAAGTTTTCAAAAGATTTACAGCATTGCAATTAAGCACAACTCAGTTTCTCATAAATTCTCAAAAATACTTAATAAAATAAGGTCATAATAAAAAATCAGTTGTAATAATGAAGAAGGCATGGAGCTGAGTTGGAGAAAGATGGATATGGTTAGTTGAACCTGTGGGGGTTCTGTAGGATCATTTTATGGGACTTGGGTTCTCATTTTCTCAGCTTGGACTAGTGTAAGCCAATTCTTGATTTTTGTCATTTTAGTTTAAAGGAATTAGTAATTGATTATCTGTGTTTCTATTGTTTGTTTACTGTGTATTAGATTAATGTAAGCTCATAAATTAGGCTTTAGTCTTAGTATGTCACAATTTCAATTGAAAATCACATTTTCACCTTCATAAAAGAGTGTTTGGATCTGTGCTATTCTCTGTGTTCAGGTTTGGTATTGTGTTTGTTTCTGGTTCATGCAAATTTATTTAGGTCAATATAGCTTAGTTGTGTGATGAAATTCAGTAGTTATCAGCTACAAAGTCAAAATCAATCATAGATCTCACCTAGGAGTCATCTGTTAACAGCTTTGATCCACAAATCACCCACATTAGCTTATAATTGGTAGACTTAGGATAGAACAACTTTGTTTCAGTTTAGAATCATGTTTTAAGTTCATTAGATCCAATAGAAATCAACCAAAGTCAAAGTTCCAAGTTTTTACAAAAGTCAAAATTCCTACTTCTCAGATTTTACCCAAAATGGCAAGAATTTACTAGAATTTTGTAGTTTGAATTAGGGTTTGAGCTTTTTAGGAATTGAAGTCTACCACCTCAACTATTGATTCCACCATTTGCTATATTTTTGTGATTTTTACACTGGGCCCCACAACCCTCCAAAGAGGGCTGCAGGGCAAACAACTGTTCTGTGCAGCAGTACACCACAGTCACCACCACCACTTTGGTGGTGGTTTGTGGCAACCACAGTGGTCCCTACACCTAGGAATTGGGTTCTCCCAACCCCCTCCTACCATGGCTTCTGTGTTCATTTCATTTTGCTCATGTGCTTATTTGGTTCATACAACTTAATTGTGCTTAATTCTTGTTGTTTCTGGCTTATTTAAGATTTTTGAACTTATTTGTATCTGTTTTCACCATTGTGGACCCCACCTTAGGTCATTTGACCTTATTTGACCACACAGTCAACCAAAGTCAACTGTATAAGTTTAGGGGGTGCATACAGCTTATTTATAAGCTATTTGAAAAGTGTTTTCACAAAAGTTCCTTATTTTCAGTAGTAAAACAAGTTTGTAAAATAAAATCCAAAAAAAATCAAGTTTGAAATAAGTGATAGTTTCTATTTAATTCAATTTAACTTTAATTTTCATTTTTAGATTTTAATTAAGTATTTAGTACTTTTATATTTTTATTAAATACCTTATATAGTAAAGTATTTTTAGTAATGTTTCTAGATTTTTATTCTGTCATTTAGTATTAATTAGATTTAATTTTAATTTTCTTATTTATTAATTAATATTGAGTATTAAATCTCATCTTTAGTTTTTAGAAAGTAAAACTTAGTTTTTATATTTTTCCTAGCTCTAACATAGGGTAATAGACTTTTAGAAAATATATTTTGAAATTCTACTGTTCATTTTCTATTTTCCTTATTTAATTTGTTTAAATTAGAATTAAAGTAATTAAAAGGTAAATAATTAGTGGATTAATCTTAAAACTTAATTTTTAGAGTTTTTATAATTTTGTAGGATTCCTGTGATGGTTAAGTAATTTTATAAATTTTATCTTAATTTTCTAAGTTAATTTAGTATTAATATTAATTAAAAGTAGTTTAACTAGTTTAATTAAGTTAAATAGTTTTCAATTTATAAAAAACCCATAAAAAGACAAAAATATTTATTTTTATTTTTTATACTTTCTTCAAGTTCTAATTTAAGTTTAGAAATTGTATTTGCAACTTTTTAGTTTAATTTGTAATAGTTATAATTATTAGTTAATTTAAATTAGAATTAAATTTAGATTTTAAATAGTTTTATTAATTCAATAATATTTAAATAATATTTTAATCATTTTCACAGTTTCATTTTCATTTTCAATTTTAAGTTTCAAAAAGTGTCAAAAGCACCCCCTGTAGTTTGTTAAATACCAAAAATCCCACTTTTTCAGGCTGATTGCGTAAATCTGAATTGTGAATACGTGCATATATCTGTATATCTGATTTTTGTGAATATTATATCTGTGTACCAATACCATAATAACAGTAGCAATTTCAATTCCACATCATCTGGCTACTGTCCTCAGTGCCACTTTCTCATAAACGATTCTCAAAAGCACCATTTCAATCTCGCTGGGACTTTAACGACCCGGGAAAACAATATACTATCACCGGAGTATTGATTCTAAGCTGTTTTTGACTTATTGACCTTGGTCAATAATATCTGACGGTTTAGACCCAATCAGCGTTTTTAGGTTTAAATCGTTTCTGGTTTTTCCTAGCTTCCTGTCTTATTCATATAGCTTATTTAAGCTATTCCCTTGTAGATTCCTTAGTTAAACCAATCTCAAACCCCTTTCCCATCCAGATTCACCCGATCACGAAACCGTTTGATAACCATCCACACCTCGTCGGGACATAACGACCCGGGGAAACACTGTATTCTGCGGAGCATTGAGCCTTAGGATTTTGACCATCTTGACCACATCTGTGGTTGACTTTGGTTGACTGCTTCTGCCTCAATCAATTTTTGGCGCCGCTGCCGGGGAGGTTGTGTGCGTTTTATAAACGGTTTTTCTGATTAGTGACTTTGGAATTCGTTCCATTGTGCATCTATCTATCCTTTGTTCATATTTTCTTATTATCAAAACAAAACCGTTCCCGAAAACATTTTAAAATCAGTTTTCAACGAACATACAAAACACAAAAAGATTTTCTTTATCATTTGTACAAAATGTTTATCCAAAAACCCAAAAACATTCTCCTTTACCCTCTCACGCCTTTGATTCTTCATCTCTACCCCTCTCAAACCTTTTGATTCTTTCTATGTCTCATCCACACTTTCTGGCTTGCCATTGGTGTGGTAATCCTTATAATGGTGGCAATTGCCCCAGTTGTGGCATGGTTGAGTCGGGAAACGGGTCTGTCTATAACCAGAATCCCTATTCCTACCATGACACGACTGATTCATTCCATCAGTTACCACACCATCAGTTTCAGATTTCCGTTTTCACTTTTTATTTCGTACGTTTACGTTTTATTTAAACGTAACGTACGCGTTTTTAGGTTTAAATCGTTTATGGTTTTTCCTAGCTTCCTGTCTTATTCATATAGCTTATTTAAGCTATTCCCTTGTAGATTCCTTAGTTAAACCAATCTCAAACCCCTTTCCCATCCAGATTCTCCCGATCACGAAACCGTTTGATAACCATCCACACCTCGTCAGGACATAACGACCCGGGGAAACACTGTATTCCGCGGAGCATTGAGCCTTAGGAGTTTGACCATCATGACCACATCCGTGGTTGACTTTGGTTGACTGCTTCTGCCTCAATCAATACTTAAAGTGATTATATGCTATATGTACTTATACCATAACTCAAAAAACAAATAAAGTATCTTTGGTTTGTTACTTAATTACATGGTATTAGTATTTGCCTACTTTATTACATGGTCTGCAAGTTGCTATTGATCCAATTTGCGTATACTCCTACTGATCCAATTTGCTTACTCCTTTTATTTTCCTACTTATTACATAGTCTACAAGTTGCTACTGATCCAAATATTATATGTACTTAGTTTTATTTTTGAAATATATCAAAAGCTTATTTTGTATATATTATAGGTTTCAAATATGCAAGTCTCCAATGCTTACCTGATTACTGATTTTTGCATTTATTTTTGTATTATATGACATGATATTCTTGCCTAGGTACTAATTTAGTATTGCTAGTGAGTTGCAATAGTCTGGTCGAATAAAGTTGTATAGGGGTTGTTTGTTGTGTATATGATATAATTATACTTGAAGTGCTTATATGCTATACCTCGTCAATTATTGTACCAGCGTAACAAAACATAAATTTTCAAAGGTAGTTGTCGGATACGAGTTGGATGTATCTGAAGGATAGAACATCATCACAATTTAACAAAGGTGTTGAGTTATTCTTGGACTCAATATTCTTAGATGTAGGGTCAGGTTCATTTAACAAATGTCCATGTGCGAGGTGTGGTGGCCGTTTTTATAATAAGAGAGAGTGTATGAAGGATGATCTTATTGTTATACTTGTTATTTTTATTCAAGTCACTGATCTTAAAAGTTTTTATTTCTTTGTAGGTTTGATCATGGCAGCTAGAAAGAGACGACGCACCTACACTTTCATGTCTGAAATGCCACGATCAACTCAGGAAAACAATGTAAATCAAGAGGTGGACACAAATGTCTCTATTCAGACACCTATGGAACACAATCAGGATACTCGTATTGTACCAACACTGTTAGGAGAAGACTCGTCACAAGAACTAAATCATAACAATAATACCACTGATGCACCAGTTCATTCTTCTTTAGGATCACGTGGACCTGGTAAAAAATATACGCTATTTTGTCATTATTTAGTATTCTTAGAGAAGGGTCAAGTACATAACATATGGTTCGATTTGAATGTTATAGGATCTAGCACGGGCAATGATGTACGTAACTAGCGTCGAGGACCAACATTTGGTTAGAAAGAGGTGGATACAGATGTCTCAGTTCAGACTTCTACGGAATACAACCAGGATACTCATGTTGGACAAACACAATTAGGAGACTCGTCACAAGAACAAAATCACAACATTGCCACCAATGGATCTGTCCAGTCTTCTTTAGCTTCAAGCGGAACCGGTAAAAAAATATTTCCTATTTTTTTTCATTATTCAGTATCCTATAAAGGGTCGAGGACATAGCATATGTTTCTGTTGGAATTGTTATCGGTTCTAGCACAAGCAATGATGTACGCAAGAAGGGTCGAGGACCAGCACTTGGTTATCAAGGAAAAGAGAAAATCAATATTATTTTCAATGAGCGCATGCAGCCTATCGGAGATAGTAGTACTGGTCTCGCAAATTTAATTGGTGGAATTGCAAAATGGGGGCTCGTGCTCCTCTTAATGTTGTTTCATGGAAGTTAATGCCATAAACCAATCTTGAATTAATGTGGCGAGATGTCAAGGTATTATCGTGTATATAGATACTATTTGCATGTATTATCGTTAGTATGAAGTATAATTTAGATAATTATATTTATACTATGGATAACACAAAATTGTTTCACACAGCATAAGACAGATGCTCCAGAAGGTTATAAAGAAACTTGTTTGAAGTTGATCGGTGGTCATTGGAAAAAATGGAAAAGTAGAGTAAAGCATGATTTCTTTACTCCAAACAAACATGATCCGGAAAAACTCTTAACACCTCCTTCAGACACTCGGGTAAATCCCGAACAATGGCCAGATTTAGTGAACTATTGTCAACGTGATGATGTTCATGTAAGTATAATTTTGTATGAAAAATTACTTTAAGTTTAACATATTTATCCCATGACCGTTTTTAGTCTAATTTACTAACTCGGTTAGCTTATTCTAATTTTTTCAAGCTCAATCCTTGATAAATTCCAATAATCGAAAAAACCTAGAGTTTTTACCAAGAACTGGTAGAACATCACATGCCAATGTTCGAGAGGAGGTACGAACACACATATTACATTTATTCAGTTGTATGTTATATACTTTTTACCGCTTCCTGATACTAACTAGATAAATTTAAAACTTTATCTATAGATGAAAGCTAACAAAGAGGACTTGTGTCGTGCTAATATGTTTATTAAAACACGTAGTATGAAAGATGGTACTATACTAGATGAAGATACGCAGATAGTTGTTGTAAGTACTTTAGTTACATATATATCACCTAAATTTATATTACTTGACAACTTAGAATTATTAGTCGATGAATAATAAATAACGTATCTATTTTTTTTTATTATTAACAAATGTATATTTGTGTTTTCAGGATTGAATGAAGCATAAATTAAATGAGGTACGACAATCAGAGCAAACTGATTTGTTTAAAGAACAAGTTTTCATTGATCTAGTGGGCCCTGATGGACACGGAAGTGTGAAGACTGTTGGTGGAGGAGTATCTACTCATGATGTTTTTGGGGCTCACTTTTCATTAAGAAGTACCATCTCTACAGATGCAATAGAAAGGATGGTTCAAGCTCAAGTAGATGCGCAATTAGAGACTAAGGTAGCTGAGCGGGTAGCAGATCTAGTAGAAGAGCAAGCTGCGCAGATAGATGCCAAAGTAGCAGAGCAAGTAGCAGTGCATGTTTCAAATTATGAAAAAGGGCAAATGGAGTGGTTTAAAAAACTAGAATTACTAATAGGAAGGGAGTTGCCACCTCCACCGGGTCATCACGAAACTAGGTCTGGATCAAGTGTCGGGGATCAAGTATATCTCTGATATAATCGTTTTAGTATAGTGTTTATTTTTCCAAAGAAATGCTTAGGAAAGTATTTCCCAGGGTCGTGTCCCAACGAAGGTGTGAATGGAATTTTCAATTCCCGATTCGTGAAACGTGTCGTGAAAGTGGTAAAAAGTGGTTTTTATGAGATTATACTAATGAATAAGTAAATGGAACTCAAATAACCAACTAAGCACGTAAATCAAGTAAACAAACTTACAACGTAACGTAGAATCGAAAACCGTAAGCTAAAACGTAAATAAAACGTTAACGTATGAAATAAAACGTGAATTTTAAGCTACACTACTCCTACGGACTTCAAAATAATTTTGAAAAGTTAAAAATGATAAAAGAAAATTTTGAGAAAAAGAAAAATATTTTTTTTGACTTTTTATTTATTTTTTATGAATTTAAAAACTAATTAACTAATTAAAAATTAAAAGAAAATGCAAATAAGGTGAGAAAAATGAAAAATAAATTTTGAAAATTATAAAATAACTAAAAAGTAATTTTAAAACTATAAACTATTTTTTTTGGCTTTTTATGTAATTTTTAGGAATTAAAAACTATTAAATCTAATTAAAAATTCAAATTAAATTCAAAATAAATGGGAAAAATGAAAATTAAATTTCTAAAAATCTAAATTAACTGAAAATAAATTTCCAAAATATTTTTGGATTTTTCTTGGCTTTTTCTGATTTTTTTGGAGTTTTTGGTAATTAAAAAGTATTAAAAATTGATTAAAAATGTAAATTAAATAAGAGAAATAGCAAATGAATTCAGAAAGATATGAAAAATTCAGGAAAATTCTAAAATATTATAATAAACCTAGGAAAAATTTAAAAGTTGAATAATAAGCACTGGAACTACTATTTGCTTTGAAACTGCTTAATTGGAGTGCTTATTTATAAGCACTCCTTGACCAATCTTGACCAAACTCTTACAAAATGATATTTGGACTCAAATAAACTTAAACAAGCAGAGAAAAGGTCAATTAGATCACAGAAGCACATATATGGATCAAACAGTAGAAATAAGCAGTTTGGAAATAAGCACAAGCAAACAAGCAAAGTAATAAGCTAAGGTTTCAATGAGATAGGCAACTTAAGGTACAAATGAACTCAGATAAACCACCAATCTCAGATTTGAGTAACTAAATTACAATTGTAGGCCTGATATAGAAAACAGATACTATGTTTGAACAACACAAGTTGCAGCTTATTTCTAGGCTACTTAATAAGCTAATGAGTGAAAACTAAGGGGGGGGGGGGCAAAATGAAGTTTGTACTACTGGCTACCTATAAAACCAAGAAGCTTCAAATTCTAAGCCAAATTTGACCACTGAATGGACCTGAGATCAGGTCTGTTTAGACAGATTTTAGTACTAATTTGACTTTTATTTTGCACACTAGGTTTGACTCAAATGAGATTCTAATGATCAAAACTTATTATAACTATAAAATCAAACTTGTTTAAAACCTACTTAGCCTAAATGCTACTATATTTAATTTACTCCTAAGATTGCAGCTACTAACGACAACTAATAAGCTTGAAATTGAACTATCAAATGAATTTTGACTTTTGGTATATGCCCTGTTGTTTTTATGTTCAATTTCCTTTACCTAAGACTAGAGATACTTAACTGTGCAGCAGGAATAACAACACACCAATAGGAACTTGTAAATCCAACTTGAACCAAACATCCCTAATTGATTCAACTGTTTGAGATTACATTACAACTATAGCTTTTAGGTACTGATCCTGAGCTTTAGACAGATTAATGATATGCAAATAAAGTTAAATGCTCAATAATCAAACAGGAAAAACCATAAAAACTAATAAATGCAATTTGAGCTAATATAAGGCAGTGGAACACTAATTATAACTAGAACATGCAGGACCTAAACAAAAGCACTTAAGTATCAATATTGAACTATATTAAACCAGAATAAGCTACAAATGCAGTTACTAAACTAATAATGGAATAGGTGCAGAAACTTAAGAAGAAAACTTACTATTATGCAGAATATGATGAAATGGAACAAGGCAAAGGGAGATAAGCTCAGGAAAGTTATAAGTGAACTTTCTGAGCTTATCAGGAGGTATTTGAGCTTATGAAGCTTGTTACCTCAAGCTTATTTTTTATTTTTATTATTTTTTTTTGAACTGAATTAATAATGAAATGAATGATTTGAATAAACTAAAATGTTTAAACAGAAATTTAATGTAACAGTAAAAACAATATAATCAATAACAAAACTTGAAATGAAAACTAAAATTGCAATGTAAAATTAAGATTTCATTAAGCAAAAAAAACTAAGTACATTTATAAAAATTACAAATAAAACAAAATATTGAATTGCATAAAAACTACACCTATTCATACTCCTACACTAACTACTCTACTAAATTCATATGAGTGAGGAGGGGGGTTTATAAAAATTATGTCGTCCACGTAAATTTGAACGATCAAAATATCATCTTTGAATTTTTTGATAAACAAGGTGTCATCAACCGTTCCTTTGGTGAAATTGTTTTTGAGCAAGAAAGATGATAGTTCGTCATACCACGCTCTTGGAGCTTGTTTTAAACCATAAATGGCTTTCTTAAGCTTGTAGACGTAGTCTGGATGATCTTTGTCGATGAATCCCTCTGGCTGACTCACATACACTTCTTCTTTCAGAGTTCCATTTAAGAAAGCCGTCTTATTGTCCATCTGATAGACTGTGATGTTTTTGTGAGCTGCATAGGCTAAGAAAATCCGGACTGCTTCAAGTTTAGCTACAGGCGCGAATGATTCTTCAAAATCTATCCCTTCTTCTTGTGGATATCCTTTAGCCACAAGACGAGCTTTGTTACGAATTACAGTCATTTCCTCATCCAGATTGTTCTTCCACAACCACTTGAGATCAAGAACTCGTTTATCAAGTGGTCGTTCAACAAGTTCCCAACTATCATGTAACAGGTATTGAAGAAGTTCCTCCTGCATCGCTTCAATCCAAGGGTTTTTTGCCATTGCTTCCCGAATGTTCTTTGGTTCTTTGAGGCTTATTGAGCAAATGTAAATGCACAATTCGAGATCGGTGGCAAGTTGTCTCCTCGTCTGAACTGGCTTTGAAGGTTCACCAATAACTTGTTCTATTGGATGGTCTTTTGTCCATTGAAACGTTGAAGGGTACCTTGGGTTTAACGTATGTGTGTTAGACGGTTCTTGTAACCTTGAAGAAGATTCAGCAGAGTCTGTTGCAAACGGGTTTTCAAATACTTCTTCTTCTTCTTCTAACACAACATCGTTTTGAATTATTTGTTGGTTCTTCTTGAAAATTAGTGTTTTGATTTTCCTCATCAACTCTTGGTAGATCAGTTTCAATAACTGGAGTTGCTGGAGTAGATGTTGATGATGCTAAGGGAGTTGGTGCTTCAACTTCGACTGTTGTAGATGCATCTTGTAGTGGTGGTGGTTGATGGTTTTGAGCGGGTGCAGCGGAATGTTGATGAGATGCATTTGTCAAAGTTCCACCATAGTATTCATCAAACATTAACTCAAAGAAGTTTTCTAGTTCTTGTTCCGAAGGTTTATCCGTGTTTGTTGACTGAGCTCCTTGAGGCATGAGTCCTGAACTGATGTGTCCAGAAGTCTGTCTGTTTGGTGCGGGTCCTAATCTGTTATGATTAGAAGCCATCGGATTAAGCGCGGGTTCTAGAGCGTATCTCTCAGAAGCCATTACTAAGAGAGATATCACTTGTAGGACCGTAGAACAACCTAAATCACTATTGAATCAAGCTTAAACCTAGAGAGAGAAAGTAAGTAGAGAGAGAGAGAGTGAGTGGGAACTCTAGTGTGTGACATAATAACCCTGATATTACTAAGAGAACCAACCTCTCAAATGAGGTTTACATGAGTATTTATACTAATAGTCTAGGGCATCTCTAATCTTTTACTTTATTACATTAATGGCCCTTAGACTTTTTCAAAACATGAGTACTAAGCATAAACTTCATCATAATGATATTCTAAAGCAACCTATAACTACACATTAATGACCAACACTTTTTATAAATAAAAATCCGATTCTAACAATCTCCCCCTAAGTGTTGCTCATTGAGGTTGCGCGACATCATCATCTTTGTCTTTAAACTTTATCATTCATAGCTCTTGACGTCTTTAAGTATCACTAGATGAATCATAGTTCCAGTTCATCATGCTTCATTGTTGTTGAAGTGATCCGATGATGTCATCTGCCTTTCATCGCTTATGTGTTTGTGGTGGTTGTCTACCATTCGAACATGCTCATACGTCTTAAGTCTTTGTCATACATACATTTGTTATTCCCATTCTTTCACTTCGATCTTTGTCACGTTACTTTGTAGATTCTTCTTTTTGGCGTAGAATCTTTCTTTGACTGTTGCTATCCTTTGATCTTTGTGAGAAGAAAGATTCTACGCCAAAGGATAGAAACAGTCAAAGAAAGATTCTACGCCAAAAAGAAGAATCTACAAAGTAACGTGACAAAGATCAAAGTGAAAGAACAGGAATAACAAATGTATGTATGACAAAGACTTAAGACGTATGAGCATGTTGGAATGGAAGACAACCACCACAAAACATAAGTGATGAAAGGCAGATGACATCATCTGATCACTTCAACAACAATGAAGCATGATGAACTGGAACTATGATTCATCTAGTGATACTTAAAGACGTCAAGAGCTATGAACGATAAAGTTTAAAGACAAATATGATGACGTCGCGCAACCACAATGACCAACACTTAGGGGGAGATTGTTAGAATCGGATTTTTATTTATAAAAAGTGTCGGTCATTAATGTGTAGTTATAGGTTGCTTTAGAATATCATTATGATGAAGTTTATGCTTAGTACTCATGTTTTGAAAAAGTCTAAGGGCCATTAATGTAATAAAGTAAAAGATTAGAGATGCCCTAGACTATTAGTATAAATACTCATGTAAACCTCATTTGAGAGGTTGGTTCTCTTAGTAATATCAAGGTTATTATGTCACACACTAGAGTTCCCACTCACTTTCTCTCTCTACTTACTTTCTCTCTCTAGGTTTAAGCTTGATTCAATAGTGATTTAGGTTGTTCTACGGTCCTACAAGTGGTATCTCTCTTAGTAATGGCTTCTAAGAGATATGCTCTAGAACCCGCGCTTAATCCGATGGCTTCTAATCATAACGGATTAGGACCCGCACCAAACAGACAGACTTCTGGACACATCAGTTCAGGACTCGTGCCTCAAGGAGCTCAGTCAACAAACACGGATAAACCTTCAGAACAAGAACTGGAAAATTTCTTCGAGTTAATGTTTGATGAATACTATGGTGGAACTTCGACAAATGCATCTCATCAACATTTCGCTGCACCCGCTCAAAACCATTAACCACCACCACCACAAGATGCATCTACAATAGTCGAAGTTGAAGCACCAACTCCCTTAGCATCATCAACATCTACTCCAGCAACTCCAGTTATTGAAACTGATCTACCAAGAGTTGATGAGCAAAATCAAAACACTAATTTTCAAGAAGAGCCAACAAATAATTCAAACGATGTTGTGTTAGAAGAAGAAGAAGTATTTGAAAACCCATTTGCAACAGACTCTGCTGAATCTTCTTCAAGGTTACAAGAACCGTCTAACACACATACGTTAAACCCAGGGTACCCTTCAACGTTTCAATGGACAAAAGACCATCCAATAGAACAAGTTATTGGTGAACCTTCAAAGCCAGTTCAGACGAGGAGACAACTTGCCACTGATCTCGAATTTTGCATTTACATTTGCTCAATAAGCCTCAAAGAACCAAAGAACATTCGGGAAGAAATGGCAGAAAACCCTTGGATTGAAGCGATGCAGGAGGAACTTCTTCAATACCTGTTACATGATAGTTGGGAAGTTGTTGAACGACCACTTGATAAACGAGTTCTTGATCTCAAGTGGTTGTGGAAGAACAAACTGGATGAGGAAATGACTGTAATTCGTAACAAAGCTCATCTTGTGGCTAAAGGATATCCATAAGAAGAAGGGATAGATTTCGAAGAATCATTCGCGCCTGTAGCTAGACTTGAAGCAGTCTGGATTTTCTTAGCCTATGCAGCTCACAAAAACATCACAGTCTATCAGATGGACATTAAGACGGCTTTCTTAAATGGAACTCTGAAAGAAGAAGTGTATGTGAGTCAGCCATAGGGATTCATCGACAAAGATCATCCAGACTACGTCTACAAGCTTAAGAAAGCCATTTATGGTTTAAAACAAGCTCCAAGAGCGTGGTATGACGAACTATCATCTTTCTTGCTCAAAAACAATTTCACCAAAGGAACGGTTGATGACATCTTGTTTATCAAAAAATTCAAAGATGACATTTTGATCGTTCAAATTTACGTGGACGACATAATTTTTGGATCAACCAATCCTAACCATTCAAAACATTTTGAAAATCTCATGAAAAGCAAATTTGAAATGTCCATGATGGGGGAACTAAAATTCTTTCTTGGTTTACAAATACATCAATCCCCTCGTGGTATTTTTATCAATCAAGCTAAATATACAATAGAGATTTTGAAAAAACATGGAATGGAAAATTGTGATTTTGTTGGTACTCCAATGGTCACTTCACCAAAAATTGATGCTGATTTGTTTTGGAAACCCGTCGATCCGAAGAAATATCGGAGCATGATCGGTTCTCTCATGTACTTAACTGCTAGTCGACCTGATATTCAATTTGTTGTTTGTTTGTTAGCACGGTTTCAGGCAAAGCCTACCGAACTTCACCTCAAAGATGTTAAAAGGATCTTTTGGTACCTACGAAGAACCATTAACATGGGACTTTGGTATCCGAAGGATTCGGGGTTTACTCTAACAGCCTTTTCAGATGCCGACCATGCAGGAGATCAAGTTACTGCAAAAAGTACATCAGGTGGAGCACAATTTTTGGGTGAAAAGCTAGTAAGCTGGTCGTCAAAGAAACAGGATTGTACTGCGCTATCAACCGCCGAAGCCGAGTATGTGTCTCTATCTGCGTGTTGTGCCCAAGTTCTTTGGATGAGGACACAGCTCACAGATTATGGCTTTACTTTTGACAAAATACCTATGTATTGTGACTCAAAAAGTGCCATAGCCATCTCGTGCAATCCCGTACATCACTCTAAGACGAAGCATATCAAAGTCCGCTATCACTTCATCAAAGAACACGTGGAAGAGGGTACTGTTGAATTATTTTTCATTAAGACTGATTACCAACTCACCGATCTATTTACTAAAGCCCTTCCAAAAGAAAGGTTTGACTATTTAGTTCGACGAATTGGCATGCGAAGCCTAACTCCTGAGGAGCTAGAACGTCTTCTCGAATCTTCTTGAAAAATGTTTTCAAAATTGCTTCGCTGTAAATATTTTTGAAAAAAACAAAATACAAAATTTGAAAAACCAACAAAAACAAAATACAAAAATATAAAATTTCAAAACATAATCAAGATCTACTTTCATTCCTTGTTAGGGTTTTGTAATATAAACTCAAGGTTTTATAAGTTTTCATCTCCAACGCTCACTAATCTTTCAAAGTAAGTTTACAAAATTAATTTTCATCATTTCTTCATGCTATCTTTATAATCATGTGATTTATATACATGATTCCATGCATATGTTAGTTTATACCACTCTTTTTGTATATATATATATCTTTGAAACACTAGAAATGGAAACCCTTGTTAGATCTAGTTGATTTGTGATGTTTAGGACCCCATGACACCTTGAGAAGGTGTATGGTAGGACTAGACTAGATTTGTGGTGATTGGAAGTGATTTGGAGTGGATTTGGACAAGTATTAAACTAGAAAAATAAATTTTAGCCACTATATAAATGTTGCTGTCCCATTTTGTAAAATCCAGAAAAATCAGGGGATTCCGGGTAACTTTGGGCTAGAGATTTAGAAAATAATTTCAAAAACAAAGCCGTGGGCGAAAGAACGGATTAAAACGAGTTTATAACGAAGGATATATGATTTTTGCAAGTTTAACGACGAAAACTATTTTCTGAAAATTGTACTTGCTGTCCCACGATTTTCAATGGGCAATCTGAGGTGTAAAACTTGATATAGCCATCCCGACTTATCAAAAATATATTAGTATGTTGTCTCACGATTCCAGGGATATAAAGAACGTAGAAAACAAGCTTATAACGACCAAGATATACACGTTTCAAAATCGACGAAACTGTATTTATTTCCATCAGCTTTTTAGCAAAATATTACTAAGTATAGAAACAGTTTTTGTAATACATCATGTTGAGAGCCAATTTACTCATTGATAAACTCATTTCTGGAAACTTTACATCATTGACAAAAAGATAGTTCACCCAGCCTAGTTTCCGAAACATCCAACCGTTTGTCAAAAGGATTTATAACGAATAACTTATCGTCTTCCAAACTTTCCCGAAAACTGCCCAGAATTTGCCACAACAGCCCAAACACCTCACTTGACGGCTAATTATCTTTATGATCGAGACCCGTATGGACAAACTTCAGTTCTGTGACTTTTTAGATATGGTGAAAATCTTCCTAAAACTACTGAGCTTCATTCCTAACTCTTAATATTCACTATTTCGCGACTAGTTTTGCGAGACCATTTTGTCACTAATAGAAATAATAATACTTCTACGTACTAAATCCTAGATTTTCTAGAAATACTACCAAAGTGCCAAATTCTTAACCATCGAAGTACTTATGATTACAAGCTTATTTATACGACTACTAAATGTTATTTCAAGGTTTTCAAAGCAAGGAATTCAACACTACCATTTATATATACGATATATATATATATATACTACGACTAGTTTTATAAGTCTTGTTAGACTTATTTTTCCCAAGTTATGGAAAAACATATTACTTTGACAATAACAAGTATTTTCAAGATTAAGAGTGGTATAGGCATCATGTGCATATGCATTCATTACATCATTTCATGATCTAAAGTAGATCATTTCCACTCATCTTAGGTTGCGGCTAGTGTTCGCGCCTTATTGTCCCGATCATTTTACCATCATTGTATCATCATTTCCAGGTGAGTCATAACCCCACTTTTACTTGTTTAATGGCTTTATAAACTCTTTGGGGGAGATACATATTTCAATACTTGTTCTATGCTTTTATACGATTTGAATTACTTATTGGGAAGAATACGTTGCTCGAATTATTTTTGTACAATGCCAAAGTATTAAATTCCATACATTGCTTAAGTTGCCTTATTACTACCAAGTTAAGTCCCCTTTATTATCATGGACCGTTAATTATAATGCCAAGCGAGAGTGAGTGGATAGATCTATCGATGGTGACGCCTCCATTCGTGTTTGGGTTGCTCCAACGGAATGACGTATGCATTTCATGTCTAAACAATTTGAGTGCTTGGTAACCACTCCTTTGGGGCCAATACTATGTCTAGCTTCGGGGTCATGAGCTTAAGAGACAATGTAGCATTTTTTTGACATATTCTCACCTTACTTTATACTTATGGCTATTGTACATACGAGATTACTTATAAAGTTACGATACATTTCCATCACTATTACTACTGAATTATGATACTTTTCCATCACTATTACTACTGAATTATGATACTTTTCCATCACTATTACAACTGAATTACGATGCCTTTGCATCAATCTTATTACTTGTGTTTACACAAACCAAACTTATTACTTTTGGCAGTGGGTCGTAAACACACAGGTTACAAGTCTCTTATGGCGGGACTTGTAACTGAGTGGATTTACGATGCCTTTGCTGGGAAATCTTCATTCATATGCATTACATTCTTTTCCACAAGACTCTATGAACTCACCAACCTCGTGTTGACACTTTAGCATGTATTTTCAGGTATTAAGCAATGGCACGCTACTGGAGGTTTTGGCAGGGCATGGCATGGTCATAGAAGACTCTGATTATTCATTTGGGGACCATTTTAAACTATTTTAAGGGCCTACTTCCGCACTACTTTTAACAATGTAAATTCAACATTTTTGATTAAACTATTTTATTCTAAATGATTGAAATGAAAACCATTTTTGCACTTGTTTTGTAATACCAATTGAGTTACACCCCAGCTGCATGTATGCTTCCGCTGGACCCGATTTTGGGGGTGTGACATTTCTAATGTTGGAATATTATATTATGCAGGGTTTATGAAGACGACGTGATCCGAGGAGCTTTATTCGTATTCGTTAGTAATAAATCGTCTTAGTAATTTATATTGAGTTCCAGTTATGACTTTTTCATTCTAAAGACCATTTCAAGGATGTTGGATGTATTGTTCTTTACTTTATTGTATTCAAGTGACCATGTTTACTTGATTTTATTGATGAATAATAAAAATTGAGTTCAATTTATTTTTGCCTTCGATTGAATTATATTTGTGAAAAATTGAGATGGTTGGTTGCTATGATGTCTAACTAATTAATGAATGCAAAACCGTGCCAAATGACTTCGATAGCAAACACAAAAATGTGCCAAATGTTTTTTTGGCAAGGCGGATAAAAATGTGCCAAATACGTTTGGCACAAAAACGTAAACCGTGCCAAATACATTTGTCACGGTATATTAAACCGTCCCAATTAATTTTGGCACGATAAATAAAAACTGTACCAAATAAGCATTCGGCATGGTAAATGAATTGGTACCAAATACGCATTTTGGCACGGTAAATAAAAACTGTACCAAAAAAAGCATTTGGAACGGGAAATGAATTGGTGCCGAATACACATTTGGCACGGGATGTAAAAGTGTGACGAATGCCCATTTGGAATGGAAGATTACCGGTCGTGCCAAATACCTCACTCATGGCACCCCAAAGTTAAACCGTCCCAAGAACTGTGCCAAATACTATTTAGCACGGTTTCAACCCAATCCAAATGTATTTGGCACCCTCATATTTAGGACGAAGCCAAAAGTGTGCCAATTTGGCACATTTTTGCACCCTCCTAAATACCACTTTTTCTTGTAGTGGAGGTTGAGTTAGAGTTCAATGGTGTATGAATGTCTTCATCATCATCAAGTGTGAGATCAATAAGGAGTACTTCCTTAGAAGGTTTGATGTTAAGCTTTGGTTTCATGGCTTTGTGGGATGTGGTGGCTAAGGTGGAAGACATTTTGAAATTTTTGATTGATGTGTGATTTGTGAGCTAAGAGGTTACATGATAAGAGCTTAAATAGCCACATTCAAGCATGCATTGGTGATAGGAATATGTGTCTAGGATAGTGTGATCATAGGGATCAGCTCAAGGTTGCAGAATTCTAAGGGAAAATAGGTCAAAAAGCAAAAAAGAATAGTGAAATTTAGGTTTCCAGGGTTTGGTACCACTAAATACCCTACGGTACCACTAAATTTAGTGGTGCCGTGCCCCATTTAGTGGTGCCGTGACCTGCTGGTGGCGAAATTTCCAATTTTGCAGGTTTTAGGCTACTTAAATGGGTAATTTTAGGGGACCTATTTGCAGCAAATCCCATTACCTCAATCCACTCAAGAATAATCCCATGATTTTCATAACCATGCACATGACAAGCAAAAAACATGATCATGTGATTAATCTACTAAATAGGCTACTAGTAAGGCATGTAAATAATCATATAGAAGCAAGCACATAAGATAATCTAAGCATATGTCATGATCATCTAGTAGCATCTAAGAAAATAAAGTTAAGCAAAGATCATGAGACCAAAGTTAACCAAGAATATGGCTTGATTAATTACCTTTGGGTAGTAAAATGATAAGATAATGAAACCGAACTGATCCAACTACACGATTTACACGTTTAGTCCCTTTTCATCCATTTCCATACGTTTTTACCCATTTCTGTTTGATTTTACACGTTTTTTATGCTTGTGTTATGACCTGAATAAAAATGTAACTGATTTAATGAAACTGAACTGATCCAACAACATGATTTACACGTTTAGTCCCTTTTCATCCGTTTCCATACGTTTTTAACCATTTCTGTTTATTTTTACACGTTTTTTATGCATGTGTTATGACCCGAATAAAAATATAACCGATTTAATTAAACCGAACTGATTGAACAACACAATTTACACGTTTAGTCCCTTTTCATCCGTTTCCATACGTTCTTACCCATTTTTGTTTGTTTTTACATGTTTTTTATGCATGTGTTATGACCCGAATAAAAATATAACCGATTTAATGAAACCGAACTGATCCAACAACAAGATTTACACGTTTAGTCCCTTTTCATCCGTTCCTATACGTTTTTACCCATTTATGTTTGTTTTCACACGTTTTTTACGCTTGTGTTATGACCTGAATAAAAATGTAACTGATTTAATGAAACCGAACTGATCCAACAACATGATTTACACATTTATTCCCTTTTCATCCGTTTACATACGTTTTTACCATTTCTGTTTGTTTTTACACGTTTTTTATGCATGTGTTATGACCCGAATAAAAATATAACCGTTTTAATGAAACCGAACTAATCCAATAACACGATTTACACATTTAGTCCCATTTTATCCGTTTCCATACGTTTTTACCCATTTCTGTTTGTTTTTACATGTTTTTTATGCATGTGTTATGACCCGAATAAAAATATAACGATTAATGAAATCGAGCTGATCCAACAACACGATTTACATGTTTAGTCCCTTTTCATCCGTTTCCACACGTTTTTACCCATTTCTATTTGTTTTTACACGTTTTTTATGCTTGTGTTATGACCCGAATAAAAATGTAACTGATTTAATGAAACCGAACTGATCCAACAACACGATTTACACGTTTAGTCCCTTTTCATCCGTTTTCGTACGTTTTTACCCATTTCTGTTTGTTTTTACACGTTTTTTATGCATATGTTATGACCCGAATAAAAATATAACCGATTTAATGAAACCGAACTGATCCAACAACACGATTTACACGTTTTGTCCCTTTTCATCCGTTTCCATACGTTTTTACCCATTTCTGTTTGTTTTTACACATTTTTTATGCATGTGTTATGATCCGAATAAAAATATAACCGATTTAATTAAACCGAACTGATCCAACAACACGATTTACACGTTTAGTCCATTTTCATCTGTTTCCATACGTTTTTACCCATTTCTGTTTGTTTTTACACGTTTTTTACGCTTGTGTTATAACCCAAATAAAAATATAACCGATTTAATGAAACCGAACTGATCCAACAACACGATTTAGACATTTAGTACCTTTTCATCCGTTTCCATACGTTTTTAACCAATTCTGTTTGTTTTTACACGTTTTTTATGCTTGTTTTATGACCCGAATAAAAATATATCCGATTTAATGAAACCGAACTGATCCAACAACACGATTTACACGTTTAGTCCCTTTTCATCCGTTTCCATACGTTTTTACCCATTTCTGTTTATTTTTACACGTTTTTTACGCATGTGTTATGACCCGAATAAAAATATAACCGATTTAATTAAACCGAACTGATCCAACAACACGATTTACACGTTTAGTCCCTTTTCATCCGTTTCCATATGTTTTTAGCCAATTCTGTTTGTTTTTACACGTTTTTTATGCTTGTGTTATGACCCGAATAAAAATATAACCGATTTAATAAAACCGAACTGATCCAACAACACGATTTACACGTTTAGTCCCTTTTCATCCATTTCCATACGTTTTTACGCATTTCTGTTTGTTTTTACACGTTTTTTATGCTTGTGTTTTGACCCGAATAAAAATGTAACTGATTTAATGAAACCGAACTGATCCAACAACACGATTTACACGTTTTGTCCCTTTTCATCCGTTTCCATACGTTTTTACCCATTTCTGTCTGTTTTTACACGTTTTTTATGCATGTTTTATGACCCGAATAAAAATATAACCGTTTTAATGAAACCGAACTGATCCAACAACACGATTTACACGTTTAGTCCCTTTTCATCCGTTCCCATACGTTTTGATGCGTGGGAATTGCACCAGGCTTTACCTCTCGAGGGATCTCGAGAAGCTTACAACCCCCACCAGGCAGTGTACCTGATCGTTGTAGTATAGTATAGTGACAAGTACCGGGGGATTGATTGTTCAGCTAGGAATAGTGTCGTTAGGATTGAAATTAATCTAACTAGGTCTAAAGGTGAAGGATGATTCTTTTTCTGTTTTTATATTTTATGAAAAGCAAGTAAAAATCTCGGGTATTGGGAGAGTGGGCGGAATTAGTTGCTAATCAACTAACCCAAAAGCTACTAATTAATCTAATAAACAAGAAAATAAACTAAGGTTCTACAAGATAAGTGAAGCATGTCTACCCATGATATGTTACTCCTTACTAGCTATCCAATTCTACCTATTGAATTGTAAAACCTTGTTTTAATTGACGGGTTGTATTCCTTAGTACCATTCATGGGGTGGCGTACTTACTTCCCCAATCCTATAAGCTCCAACTTCACTCCTATGTCGAACCGGCTAAGAAGCTCCTAACATGGGATCACTAGAATTCGCTTATGCATTAAATACAACCATAAAAACCTAGTACACATCGGTTCATGTTTCTTAAGACGTTCAAGCATGTTACCCTATGGAAGTCTGCCAGTTTTCTTAAGCCTAACATTGATGAGACATTCAATCAAAACAAGAACCAATAGGAAACAAGAATTATAAACTAAACCAACTAGATCTATTGAAGTTGTCACGCCTTAATTGATGGAGATAGACACACACATCAACAAGCCCTCATTGATAGAGATAGACACAAACATCAACAAGAAATCAATGAGATCTAATCAATTATATACAAGTTTCACATAATCATAAGTAGACACAAGGTGAATTAGCAAATTATCATCAAAGAAGAGCAAACAACAATGATAATGGAAAACATAATTAAGATAGAATCATCAAACCAATACATGATGTTTATGGAGGGATTGAAACCCTCTAAGTTACTGGAAAAACACCTACCTAAACCCAGGAATCGATCTTAGGGTTTAGGGCTTACAAAAAGTGAAGTTATGATGTTATATTTATAGGCATGTTTTCTGTCGGCCCATCTTGACGGCGTCAGCTCGTTCTCTTGATGCAGTCATGACCATTTTTTCACCAAATTGTAGATCTCTTCATCCTCTTCGTGTGGGCTTTTGAATCACCTCAATCCGAGTTTGTATGCAAAAGTTATGACCAAAATAATATCAGCTACTCCGCGCGCAAGTTTTGACAAGTTAACACGTGACGGCCTTGGGTGACGCCTTCACGTTTCTTCTGGGCCGTCACCACTTTTACTCTTGACGCCGTCAAACACTGTTCTCAGCATGGAAAATTAAGTCTTTGGCGTTTTCTTCACTTTTATGCTCCAAAAACGTCCGAATTGCTTCCTTTTCCAGATTTCACTCCCAAAGTACCTAAAATCACAAAAGGAACTATTTAGGGCAATATTTGATCAAATAAATTCAATTCCGGGCTTAAATGACCCCCTAGAAGTGGTTCATTTTTCGCCTCATCATATACCCTTACATTTGAGATTTGCTTGTCGTCAAGCAAATGCGCTTTTATTCTAGTCAAAATACAAGTTAGGGGTCATTTAACACTAATATAAAAGTAATTACAACAAATAATCGTTCCACTAAAGACCAAAGACAAGCACGGAGGTCATATACTAGCACCACACAAATAGTGTTTAGATACTCACATCTCTCGGGTGTAATAAAGTATAAATTACAATATCGAAACGAAAGATATCTCTCACTATCTGTCATAGCAAAATAGATTACCATAGGCTTGGGAAAGGATCAAACCTCCACCACATGGCGTAAGCACCTAGGATAAACTATCAAAGAGGTCTTTCAAAGGGTTGTAACGTTAGGTGTAGGGATATGAAATACACGGTTTTGTTGGATATAGGCAGTCTTTACTGGTGGCGAGTTAACAATCTTGGTTAATTACATGTACAATATGGCGTTGCTAAGCCAAGACTAGACTCGACTTAAGCTAATAAATGAAAAATAACAAAAACATAAAATAAACATAGAATAAAAAGGGATGGTAGTCCGTATGTTTTTTTTTTCTCTTTTCTTTTTCTAATTTTTTTTTTATGCATACATGATGCGTGGGAATCGCAACAGGCTTTACCTCTCGAGGGATCTCGAGAAGCTTACAACCCCCACCAGGTAGTGTACCTGATCGTTGTAGTATAGTATAGTGACAAGTACCGGGGGATTGATCGTTCAGCTTAGGAATAGTGTCGCTAGGATTAGAAAACCTAATTACTAGTTCTAGAGGTGAGGGATGATTATTTTTGTGTTTTTATATTTTTATGAAAGCAAGTAAAATCTCGGGTTTTGAAGGAGTAGGCGGAATTAGTTGCTATTCAACTAACCCAAAACTAATATATAATCAAAATAAAATACTGAAAATGAAATTAAACTAATTATTACAAAGGTTGTGAGTAGTAATTGGAGAAATTGTGTTTACTTAGACTTCACTACTCCCTAGATATCTTTTACATGTTAATTACTTGTTATAATTGCATGGATGACGGATCGTATTCCTTAATACCATTCATGGGGTGGCATACATAACTCCCCAATTCTATGAGCTCTTATCTCCTCCTACACCATGACCCAGCACAACTATAGGAATTGTAAACAGTGGCTCATGCATTAAATACAACCAATAAAGACCTAGTACGCCTCGGTTCATGTTTCTTAAGACGTTCAAGCATGTTACCATTTGGAGATCTGCCAGTTTTCTTAAGCCTAACATATAAATCATTCATCCAAGAACAAGAATAAACAAGTAATCAACACATAATCAATATCTAGGTTTCATTAGATCTAAGCAAACACAAGAGTGATCTAGCCTAGCATAATGGAATTGAGACAAGAACAAGATATAGACAACCAACACATAGACATATTGATTGAATTAGAAGAACACTTATCTCAATTACAATGCAAGGTATCAAGGGTTTGGAACCCTTGAAAAACCTGTAAAAGATGCACCAAATTCGTCTTTAGGGTTTCACCAAAACTTCTCTATTTTAATGTAAAAACTAGAAAACTATATATAGGAAAACTGGGCTGACGGCGTCAAGACAACCATGTGACGCCGTCACCTCGCCACCAAATACTTCCTCGGACGGCCTTGATCTACTTATGACGGCCTGTGTGACGCCGTCACCACCTACGGTATTTTATTCTTGGTACTTTGACGCCGTCAGGATGACTTTTGACGCCGTCATCAACTACGGTATTTTATTCTTGATGTCTGACGTCGTCAAGGCATTACTCTTGACGCCGTCACCTAGTGTTTCCAGCATGGAAAATTGATACTTTGCCGTTTTCTTCACTTTTATGCTCCAAAAACGTCCAAAATGGCTTCTTTTCCAGAATTCACTCTCCAAGTACCTAAAATCACAAAAGGAACAATTTAGGGCAATATTTGATCAAATAAAGTCGGATTCGGGCTTAAATGACCCCCTAAAAATGGATCATTTTTCGCCTCATCATATACCCTTACACTTGAGATTTGCTTGTCCTCAAGCAAATGAGCTTTTATTCTACTCAAAAGACAAGTTAGGGGTCATTTAACACTAATATAAAAGTAATTACAACGAATAATCGTTCCACTAAAGACCAATAGACAAGCACGGAGATCATACACAAGCACCTCACAAATAGTGTTTAGATACTCACATCTCTCGGGTGTAATAAAGTAATATAACATTATGGAAATGGAAGATATCTCTCACTACCTGTCATAGCAAAATAGATTACCATAGGCTTGGGAAAGGATCAAACCTCCACCACATGGCGTAAGCACCTAGGATAAACTATCAAAGAGGTCTTTTAAAGGGTTGTAACGTTAGGTATAGGGATATGAATTACACGGTTTTGTTGGATAAAGGAAGTTTTACTGGTGGCGAGTTAACAATCTTGGTTAATTACATGTACAATATGGCGTTGCTAAGCCAAGACTAGACTCGACTTAAGCTAATAAATAAAAAATAACAAAAACATAAAATAAACATAGAATGAAACGGGATGGTAGTCCGTATGTTTTTTCTCTTTTTCCTTTTTCTATTTTCTTTTTCTTTTTCTTGATTTTTTTCGATCTTTTTTTTTTTTTTTTTTTTTTTTTTTTTTTTTTTCTGCATACACTCTTACCCTACCATCCGAAATAATACATCATAGGGGATGAGAATTCCCCTTACACTTGAATCTTTACATACTTTACATTAAACTAATCTAATGACTCGAATTAAGAAAATCAAAACACTTGGAGCACTTTTAAGATTAACGTACATATGGGGGTAATAAGTGATGTTCTTCCCCATTACTCCATAAAATAAGTACTTACCCATGAGTCCCAATCGTCCCAAAACAATATGTACAAGGATATGACTCGACTTAACAACCATGTAATCAATTAGAAAGTTAACTTAGGGTTTAACAAATAACAATAATGCACTAAAAATGAGCGCATACACGGAAGGCTAAGGCGATTTGATTGTACATTTAAGTGGGGTGTAACAAATTCTTCCTTTAAGTAAAATGCTTAAAGTTAGAATCGAAAAGATAGGCTCGGAGGGGTGTACTAGGGGTTTCGTGTACTAAAAATGAGTACAACGCTAAGGGTGTGGGAAAAATTAGTTGACTTAACTAGCCAAGTAATATGACTTAAATGGTCAAGTAATTATAATACGGGTTTAACACAAGGGTGATCCTAATGCCTCTTATCATGTAGTAAATCCTACCACACGAATGTAGTCTCACTAGCGGTCTCGGGATGCATCACTAACGCAAGTTCTAGAATCTAAATGCTACCGGTACACTCATAAGCACTAATAATGAATGCTTTTCCTATCAAATCTAAAGGCGAACCTCACATTTTTGGGTGGAAAATTTTTCTGAATATACGGTTATGTGCTAGTCATACAATCTCCTATCCATGAGACGCTTGCTATGGCTAAAGTTTCACTCCTAAATGTTGTAAAAAATTTTAAATTTGGCGCTAAAATTGCACTAACAAGTATTTCTCGTAGTTTTATTACACATCTACTATCAAACTAAACAAACTCAAGCGAAAGTGCATATTGTAACAATTCGCAATTTCAGGTTAACTTTTATTCCCGAAAATTTTACTATTCACTTTTTACTATTCACTTTTTACTATTCACTTTTAACTATTCATCTCAGAAATTTTTATTTCATATTCTCGTTAGTTAAACTATTTTAACGATAATCCGAGAGTTTGACGCTCGTCGGATCATTTCTACAAAAATCACAAAGCCGTGTCCGAGATTTACTTTTAGGTTTAAACGTCATTCCAGCATCCCGATATGTCCATAAAACATTATAAACAATAGAAATATGATTTTCTCTCATTTTAGGACAATTCCAAAAGTTTCGGAATTTTACGTTTTCCAGTTCAGCGTTTTACGCGAATTACGCGTTTTAGACCCGTGTTTCCAGTTTTTAGCAGGGTTTTAGCACCCGATAGAACCTACCACTCATTTTATATTTTTTTATGGACTATATTGACATGTTTAACCATACTTTCAAGTTTCATATTTTTAGGATACCCGGTTTTACGTTTCGTGGCCTAAAAACTTACGGTTAGCAACTTACGGAGTCAAAACTAGCTACATACTTAGGATAATATCATCAAAAGTACACACCTTGCTCCCCAAGACTTATGAACCGCCACTAGGGGGGGGGGCATTCACACTTGTGGCATCATCTCATGACTTTAGCCATTAGATCATTTTTAATTACAACTTGGTCACCAAGTTTAGGAAGCTTACTAGTTACCTTCCTAACCTCCTCATTTGTAGTATAAAAGCAAGCTCATGTCTTCATTTATTCATCATTCAAACGCCACACCAATTATACCTAGCACCATGATCCTTTGATCTTCAAACTACAAGTTACACTACAAAGTTCAAGGTCTTAGTATTCTCTACCTAGTTCTTAAGTTTGTTTGGTGATTCCATGGTTGAATTAGGAGCTACACAAGGTTACTAGGGCTGAAGTTAAATGGTTTTCACAAGGGTTATATCAAGGCTAGCAAGGGTTACAAGAGTTATGGTGAAGGGTTTACAAGCTTAGGTTTAGTGTCCTAGTTCCATACTTGACTTCCTTTCTTTAGAAAGCCAAAAGTTGTAAGCAAACCCTATTACACTTTCTTGCTCAATTTGAAAGTCCCACTTCTGGTCCGATTCATCAAAAAGTTAAAACACAAAATTTGTCCGGAACGACGTTTTCGTTCAGGATTAAAGAAGCTCGAGACCTGAAAATGCTTTTTGAGTGATAATTTTCTTCAAATTCTTAACAGCCCATTTTTAGACCAAAGTAACTATATAATTGTTATAATTAGATGAGACCAAGAGGTCTAATGACCTAAAGCCAAGACCACAACCATGGCTAAAGCCAAGGTTGAGTCTCAAGACCATGGTAACATAACCAAAGTCACGGCAAAGCCACGGCTAAAGACCATATAACTTTTAAAGATCAAAACTTATATATATGTTATCAAATACTACAATAGTAGGGAGCCTCATGTGAGGAGTTCATTGAGTAAGCCGTCGAGATGAGTTGTGGATTTACGAGTTAAAGTGTCCTGGCTCCTCGAACGTTTACTCCATGACTTCTGAATTATGTCGGCCCGAACGGTAGTAAGAGATTTACAACCTATACATGTTTCATAGACCACTTATATTCAACGACTTACACTATATACTAAGTACTACATCATGAACATTATGCAAGATATATATAGGCAATTCTTCGTATTCTTAGACGTTACTCCAAACCTAAGTCGCAACGTTCTATTATAGGCTGCTCTTAGAGACTTTCGCGATTCGACTACCACTATCATTTCTCTTTACATAGACTTAAGGTGAGTCATAGCCCCTACTCTTTTCACACTTGTTTTAACTCTTGGGGGGGATACATGCTCAACTACTTGCTTACTTGTACAAATACTCAAAACATTTATACTTGATTGCTTTATACTTGATTGTGTTATACTTGATTGCATTATACTTGATTTCATACATACATGACTGTTTTATACTTTGGGAAGTGGCTCCCAGTAATCTTTTATCTTTGGGAAGTGGCTCCCAGCAAACTTTTATCTTTGGGAAATGGCTCCCAGTTTTCTTTGGGAAGTGGCTCCCAGTTTTCTTTGGGAAGTGGCTCCCAGTTGTCTTTGGGAATTGGCTCCCAAGTGAGGTCTTCGGAGATGAAGTAGAGACTCACTACTAATTGCTTAATTGTTTTGATGAACTTATACATGTCTTTATTATACTATATGTTAGCAGTGGGTTGTGAACACACAGGTTACAAGTCTCTTATGGCGGGACTTGCATCTGAGTGGTTTCACGATGCCTTTGCTGTGTGATCATTCTTTAAGGCTTTTCAACTGTTTTAAGACAAACTCTATGAACTTACCAACCATTGTGTTGACACTTTAGCATGTTTATCTCAGGTTAGTAAGGCGATAGCTAGTGCGTGGAACTTAGAGTCAAGCTGCATATTCTGAAGACTTACGCTTTTATCATTTACCATTCAAAACTTTTGTATACATTTATGTATCATACTTTGGGATCTCAAGTTTGTAACTCGGAATTTATTAATCGAATGGTAACTTTTCAAAACGTCTCATTTAGAGTTCGTTTTCTATACCTTGTACTTTGTATTATGAAGTAGCACCCCTATGACACAGTCTTCCGCTGCGGTATTTTGGGGGTGTTACAGATTGGTACCAGAGCCTTGGTTATAGAGAACTAGGTTGCATTTAGTGCCTAGACTATAACTGCTATATACGTTGGGACCTTCCTCTTTATTTGCCTTACACACAATACATACACATATGCTTTTTGGTTAGAGGTTTGCTTAGTTCCACGCTGTTAGATGATGTGACTTTAGTATTATAAGGATCCCCAGAGATTCGTCGAGTCATTAAAAACATGGAGCTCAGTAATAACTAATTAGTTAACTTGATCTTGTGACAGTTCTTGTTTGATGAGACACAAGATTTGAGTTAAATAATATTATTGCTTAGCTTTAGGGATTTGATGACTTGATTATCTTACTATCGGCCTCAGAAGGCGGATTTTTGTGTCGGAAATTCTTAAGTAGGATGATTTAGAATCTCCTTATTTAAATGGATTGGGACGCCTCTTCAGTTAAATAAAGAAATTGTAAATCACCGAACCATAAGTTTATGAGACATTACTTGCATAAATTTGGACGCTTCTTTATGTAAGTAATGTGTTATAAATAAGTGGGCTTATTCACATCCGATACAACTCCTTAACCAAAACCTTAGACGAATCAGAGTAAACACCACTATATTAGAGATCCCGAATTCTCTTAGACATACCATAAGTAGTTAACATCAACTGAACTTTGGGACGAAGTTCTCCTTAAGGGGTAGAGACTGTAACAATTCGCAATTTCAGGTTAACTTTTATTCCCGAAAATTTTACTATTCACTTTTCACTATTCATCTCAAAAATTTTTATTTCATATTCTCGTAAGTTAAACTATTTTAACGATAATCCGAGAGTTTGACGCTCGTCGGATCATTTCTGCAAAAATCACAAAGCCGTGTCCGAGATTTACTTTTAGGTTTAAACGTCATTCCAGCATCCCGATATGTCCATAAAACATTATAAATAATAGAAATATGATTTTCTCTCATTTTAGGACAATTCCAAAAGTTTCGGAATTTTACGTTTTCCAGTTCAGCGTTTTACGCGAATTACGCGTTTTAGACCCGTGTTTCCAGTTTTTAGCAGGGTTTTAGCACCCGATAGAACCTACCACTCATTTTATATTTTTTTATGGACTATATTGACATGTTTAACCATACTTTCAAGTTTCATATTTTTAGGATACCCGGTTTTACGTTTCGTGGCCTAAAAACTTACGGTTAGCAACTTACGGAGTCAAAACTAGCTACATACTTAGGATAATATCATCAAAAGTACACACCTTGCTCCCCAAGACTTATGAACCGCCACTAGGGGGGGGGGGCATTCACACTTGTGGCATCATCTCATGACTTTAGCCATTAGATCATTTTTAATTACAACTTGGTCACCAAGTTTAGGAAGCTTACTAGTTACCTTCCTAACCTCCTCATTTGTAGTATAAAAGCAAGCTCATGTCTTCATTTATTCATCATTCAAACGCCACACCAATTATACCTAGCACCATGATCCTTTGATCTTCAAACTACAAGTTACACTACAAAGTTCAAGGTCTTAGTATTCTCTACCTAGTTCTTAAGTTTGTTTGGTGATTCCATGGTTGAATTAGGAGCTACACAAGGTTACTAGGGCTGAAGTTAAATGGTTTTCACAAGGGTTATATCAAGGCTAGCAAGGGTTACAAGAGTTATGGTGAAGGGTTTACAAGCTTAGGTTTAGTGTCCTAGTTCCATACTTGACTTCCTTTCTTTAGAAAGCCAAAAGTTGTAAGCAAACCCTATTACACTTTCTTGCTCAATATCATTTTCATGCTTATTATGGTTCTTTCATGCTATATATGTTCTTGTTATTGTGTTCATGATGTTTAAAAATGGATAAAACGAGTATTGGTATACATATGTTAACTTATGACAAGTAAACAAGCAAACTAGTGATTTTTATGGAGAACCACGACCAAAATAGTATAACTATGATATTTGACACTTACTTACTGTTAAAGAGGACTTAATAAGGAAAACATAGCAATTTGAATCGCCCAAAACGAGTACACGAGTCAAAAGTTATGACCATAAGAAGTTAGCGACACCAAAACGCCGAAACTGCCTAAACCCTACTGTTTGCATTCTGCCAATTTGAAAGTCCCACTTCTGGTCCGATTCATCAAAAAGTTAAAACACGAAAGTTGTCCGGAACGACGTTTTCGTTCAGGATCAAAGAAGCTCGAGACCTGAAAATGCTTTTTGAGTGATAATTTTCTTCAAATTCTTAACAGCCCATTTTTAGACCAAAGTAACTATATAATTGTTATAATTAGATGAGACCAAGAGGTCTAATGACCTAAAGCCAAGACCACAACCATGGCTAAAGCCAAGGTTGAGTCTCAAGACCATGGTAACATAACCAAAGTCACGGCAAAGCCACGGCTAAAGACCATATAACTTTTAAAGATCAAAACTTATATATATGTTATCAAATACTACAATAGTAGGGAGCCTCATGTGAGGAGTTCATTGAGTAAGCCGTCGAGACGAGTTGTGGATTTACGAGTTAAAGTGTCCTGGCTCCTCGAACGTTTACTCCATGACTTCTGAATTATGTCGGCCCGAACGGTAGTAAGAGATTTACAACCTATACATGTTTCATAGACCACTTATATTCAACGACTTACACTATATACTAAGTACTACATCATGAACATTATGCAAGATATATATAGGCAATTCTTCGTATTCTTAGATGTTACTCCAAACCTAAGTCGCAACGTTCTATTATAGGCTGCTCTTAGAGACTTTCGCGATTCGACTACCACTATCATTTCTCTTTACATAGACTTAAGGTGAGTCATAGCCCCTACTCTTTTCACACTTGTTTTAACTCTTGGGGGGGATACATGCTCAACTACTTGCTTACTTGTACAAATATTCAAAACATTTATACTTGATTGCTTTATACTTGATTGTGTTATACTTGATTGCATTATACTTGATTTCATACATACATGACTGTTTTATACTTTGGGAAGTGGCTCCCAGTAATCTTTTATCTTTGGGAAGTGGCTCCCAGCAAACTTTTATCTTTGGGAAGTGACTCCCAGTTTTCTTTGGGAAGTGGCTCCCAGTTGTCTTTGGGAATTGGCTCCCAAGTGAGGTCTTCGGAGATGAAGTAGAGACTCACTACTAATTGCTTAATTATTTTGATGAACTTATACATGTCTTTATTATACTATATGTTAGCAGTGGGTTGTGAATACACAGGTTACAAGTCTCTTATGGCGGGACTTGCAACTGAGTGGATTCACGATGCCTTTGCTGTGTGATCATTCTTTAAGGCTTTTCAACTGTTTTAAGGCAAACTCTATGAACTCACCAACCATTGTGTTGACACTTTAGCATGTTTATCTCAGGTTAGTAAGGCGATAGCTAGTGCGTGGAACTTAGAGTCAAGCTGCATATTCTGAAGACTTGCGCTTTTATCATTTACCATTCAAAACTTTTGTATACATTTATGTATCATACTTTGGGATCTCAAGTTTGTAACTCGGAATTTATTAATCGAATGGTAACTTTTCAAAACGTCTCATTTAGAGTTCGTTTTCTATACCTTGTACTTTGTATTATGAAGTAGCACCCCTATGACACAGTCTTCCGCTGCGGTATTTTGGGGGTGTTACACATATGTAAGGTATCATCTTTTTACCCTCTCCTTACACTTAAGATGAACATTGTCCCCAATGTTCAAGTAAAGAATGTAAAAGTGAAAAAGTAAAGAGAATGAAATCAAATACTCCCCTGATTCGCTCGGTATGGATTTTAGGTTGGCCAGGTTAAATCTTCTTCCAAGAAAATGAACAATCAAAGCTTCCCTTCCAGAATATAAATCATCTCCTTGTCAAACATAACCTGTAAATCCAGAGAAAATAGACAAGACAACCTCGCGTAAAATCGGCGGCATCCTATATAAGTTCCTAAATCTTAGAAAACAAATAAGATATAATGCTTGTGGAATGAAGTTTGCAGATTTCCTGGAGATTATTAAACTTAATAATTCACAAAAACCATAAGACTCCGTTAGAAAAACAAAACCGGTAAAATTTCCAGATTTTTAACTCCTGACGCCGTCAAGAGTAATACTCTGACGCCGTCAGAATGGACCTGCAGAAATTCTTATGTTAAGTTTCCGGAAAATTTCTGGAAAAACTTCGTCCTACTTCCTGGAAAATCCTGCAAAACTTCATTATGACTCAATACAAGCATTTGACTCTAACAAATACGAATATACATGTTCATTTAATATTGTGGAGAATCATGATCGGTTTGTTTCTTGAAAACATATTTGGGGTTTCCCCTTACACTTATCTTTTGCAAAAATACTTTTACGTTGGAGTTAAGACTAGGCCAAACAACATAGTAAAGTATTTCCACATTTTAATTGAGAAACATGATCAACCAACAATAAAAATAAAACATGCATACGGAAGCAAATAACAATCAAACAAATAAAATCACACAAAACATGGGTTGCCTCCCAAGAAGTGCTTTTCTTTATTTACGAGTCTTGTAGCTAGACTCAAAGTCATGGGTTACTACGTGATCTCATCATTGGTTCCACTCTCTAGGTCGTCTTCTAAACCAGTTTTGTATTCCGGACCTAGTTGCAAGCACTCTTTGTAGAAACCAAGCATCCTGTTTCTAACATACTCTACTCCTCTACGTCTATCCTCCTCATTCCTATAATAAGCCGCTTGCTTGCGTTCCTTTTCAAAATTAGAGAGAAGGTGGTATTGCTTAATCTTGTAGGGCATTTGATAAGCAACCTCATCATTCTCTTCCTTGAATCTAACTATCCCTAAAGTCGGATCATAACTCATCCTAGTGGCCTCAACAAATGGTTTCCCAAATATTATTTGACTTAGGCAAGCATCTATCACCGGACGAGTGTCTTCCACTATCATAAAATCAATCTCATAGGTAAGATTCCCTAAGATCACATGTAATCCCTTAACACTCCCTACAAAATTACTTATCCAATTTTTACCGGGCATCATCCTAAAATTGAGTTGCTTCTTCATCACCCAATTGTAAAAAGTCCTAGTCATGATGTTCACGGGGGATCTAAGGTCGATGTAAGCTTTCCATATATGCATGTGCCCAATATTGCATGGGATGTTAATGTTAGAGGGGTCTCCCATTTTGATAAGGGGGTCGCCAAAGATATATGTTTTCTCGGGACTATCGAATAAATCCTTATGGTATTCCCGTTCTTCCTTGGTTAGCAACTTATCAAAGTATTCCTCTATAGGTTCTACCTCCTCTAATTCCTCATCCTTATTAACCTCAACTTCCCTACTCTCATCCTTACTATCGGCTTCTATTCTAACTTCATCCTTGTCACTCTCCTCTATCTCCTTATCTATTGGCTTAATAGTGACAACATTGACAAAGTGGACATGTTTGGATGATGAGGGGTCCTTAATTTGGCTTCCACTATTGGTGTCCCTAGTGTCCTTCCTAGGTGTGATTAATGTTTGGTTGTTGAGGGCTTTCAACAAGTTGTCAATCTTGCTGGTCATCTCCGTTTGTTGTTGGTTGAATTCGGTTTCGAACCTAGCTATGCGGGCTTCTTGAGATGCCATGAACTTTGACATCAATCCTTCAAGATTGTTGGTACTACCATAGTTGTTAGAAGGATTGTTGTTGAAAGTACGGTTGGATGGTGGACCGTTTGGTTGATAACGATTAGGCGGATTGGAAGAATTAGGTTGGTTTTGTCTCCACCTAAGGTTTGGGTGATTTTTCCATGAGGGGTTGTATGAATCACCGTATGTGTTTGGCTCGGGCTTGAAAGTGTACCACTTATCTCCCGCTTCATCGGTACGCGTGGATGCGTAATCCGCAAAAGCTGTTCCGGGGAGTTCCACACAATCACGAGTGTCATGGGGACCACTACATAATTCGCATGAAGAAGTGATTTTGTTCACTTGGCTTGAATGCTTCGGAGCTTCGTAAGATTTCATGAGAAACTTGACTTGGTCCTCAAGTTCCATGATCCTACGGTCGGGAGTGCTAGAATTGTTCGAAGGCAAAGATATTGCCTTGACCGTTTTGTTCAAGTCACGGGGATCATTCCAACTTTCGTTGTCATAGAGAGCAAGATCTTCTATGAGTTCCCATGATTGTTCCGCACTAAGATCACGTAGCTTACCACCGGCCGATTGGTCAATGGTTCGCCTCGTGGAGATGTCAATATGGTTATAAAAAATTTGGACTTGGAGCCAAAGATCTATGCCATGATGAGGGACTTTTTGGAGTAAGTCCTTGAAACGAGTCCATGCTTCATAAAGATATTCATTTTGACGTTGTTGAAACATCAAGATGTCATTCCTAAGCTTAGTAGTTCTCCCCGGTGGGAAAAATTGAGCAAGGAAACGAGTGGTGAGATCATCCCATGTGGTGATGGATCCCGCGGGTAAACGCTCAAGCCATTGACTAGCTTGATCCCGTAGAGAGAATTGGAATAGGCGTAAACGGGTAGTCTCTCTAGTTTCAACACCTAGGTCTATGGAATCTACGATTTTGAGGAAGTCCTTAAGGTGTTGGTTTGGATCTTCGGAACGAAGTCCATGGAATGCACATCCGCTTTGCACCAACCGGATGGTGTCGGATCGCAAGGGGGTCACATTGGCTCCGGTGAGCTCAATGGTGTTTCGGTAGCCTTGATGGCTAGGTCGGGAGTACTCTCCTAAGGTTCGGGGCCTAAGGGGTTCTAGTGGTGGGTTTTGTTGTGGTGGGATGACGGGTTCAAAGATGTTACCACCTTCTATGATGTCGGATGGTAAAGAGTTACGAACAAAGGCACGAAGAAATAAGATAGACTAAAGAAGACCTAAAAAATAAAAATAAAAATCTTACTAGAAAGGAATCTAGCAAGTAGATCTAATAAAAAGAAATCCTAACCTAGACAATAACTATTCCCCAGGCTGCGGCGCCAAAAACTTGATGCGTGGGAATCGCAACAGGCTTTACCTCTCGAGGGATCTCGAGAAGCTTACAACCCCCACCAGGCAGTGTACCTGATCGTTGTAGTATAGTATAGTGACAAGTACCGAGGGATTGATCGTTCAGCTTAGGAATAGTGTCGCTAGGATTAGAAAACCTAATTACTAGTTCTAGAGGTGAGGGATGATTATTTTTGTGTTTTTATATTTTTATGAAAGCAAGTAAAATCTCGGGTTTTGAAGGAGTAGGCGGAATTAGTTGCTATTCAACTAACCCAAAACTAATATATAATCAAAATAAAATACTGAAAATGAAATTAAACTAATTATTACAAAGGTTGTGAGTAGTAATTGGAGAAATTGTGTTTACTTAGACTTCACTACTCCCTAGATATCTTTTACATGTTAATTACTTGTTATAATTGCATGGATGACGGATCGTATTCCTTAATACCATTCATGGGGTGGCATACATAACTCCCCAATTCTATGAGCTCTTATCTCCTCCTACACCATGACCCAGCACAACTATAGGGATTGTAAACAGTGGCTCATGCATTAAATACAACCAATAAAGACCTAGTACGCCTCGGTTCATGTTTCTTAACACGTTCAAGCATGTTACCATTTGGAGATCTGCCAGTTTTCTTAAGCCTAACATATAAATCATTCATCCAAGAACAAGAATAAACAAGTAATCAACACATAATCAATATCTAGGTTTCATTAGATCTAAGCAAACACAAGAGAGATCTAGCCTAGCATAATGGAATTGAGACAAGAACAAGATATAGACAACCAACACATAGACATATTGATTGAATTAGAAGAACACTTATCTCAATTACAATGCAAGGTATCAAGGGTTTGGAACCCTTGAAAAACCTGTAAAAGATGCACCAAATTCGTCTTTAGGGTTTCACCAAAACTTCTCTCTTTTAATGTAAAAACTAGAAAACTATATATAGGAAAACTGGGCTGACGGCGTCAAGACAACCATGTGACGCCGTCACCTTGCCGCCAAATACTTCCTCGGACGGCCTTGATCTACTTATGACGGCCTGTGTGACGCCGTCACCACCTACGGTATTTTATTCTTGGTACTTTGACGCCGTTAGGATGACTTTTGACGCCGTCATCAACTACGGTATTTTATTCTTGATGTCTGACGCCGTCAAGGCATTACTCTTGACGCCGTCACCTAGTGTTTCCAGCATGGAAAATTGATACTTTGCCGTTTTCTTCACTTTTATGCTCCAAAAACGTCCAAAATGGCTTCTTTTCCAGAATTCACTCTCCAAGTACCTAAAATCACAAAAGGAACGATTTAGGGCAATATTTGATCAAATAAAGTCGGATTCGGGCTTAAATGACCCCCTAAAAACGGATCATTTTTCGCCTCATCAATACACTCTTACCCTACCATCCAAAATAATACATCATAGGGGAGGAACATTCCCCTTATACTTGAATCTTTACATACTTTACAATAAACTAATCTAATGACTCGAATTAAGAAAATCAAAACACTTAGAGTACTTTTAAGATTAACGCACATATGGGGGTAATATATGATGTTCTTCCCCATTACTCCATACACAAGTACTTTACCCATGAGTCCCAATCGTCCCAAAACAATATGTACAAGGATATGACTCGACTTAGCAACCATGTACTCAATTAGATAATTAACTTAGGGTTTAACAAATAACAATAATGCACTAAATATGAGTGCATACACGGAAGGCTAAGGCGATTTGGGTGTACATTTAAGTGGGGTGTAACAAATTCTTCCTTTAAGTAAAATGCTTAAAGTTAGAAACGAAAAGATAGGCTCGGAGGGGTGTACTAGGGGTTTCGTGTACTAAAATTGAGTACAACGCTAAGGGTGTGGGAAAAATTAGTTGACTTAACTAGCCAAGTAATATGACTTAAATGGTCAAGTAATTATGATACGGGTTTTACACAAGGGTGATCCTAATGCCTCTTATCATGTAGTAAATCCTACTACACGAATGTAGTCTCACTAGCGGTCTCGGGATGCATCACTAATGCAAGTTCTAGAATCTAAATGCTACCGATACACTCATAAGCACTAATAGTAAATGCTTTTCCTATCAAATCTAAAGGCGAACCTCACATATTTGGGTGGAAAATTTTTCTGAATGATACGGTTATGTGCTAGTCATACAATCTCCTATCCATGAGACGCTTGCTATGGCTAAAGTTTCACTCCTAAATGTTGTAAAAAAATTTAAATTTGGCGCTAAAATTGCACTAACAAGTATTTCTCATAGTTTTATTACACATCTACCATCAAACAAACAAACTCAAGCGAAAGTGTATTTGTAAGGTATCATCATTTTACCCTCCCCTTACACTTAAGATGAACATTGTCCCCAATGTTCAAGTAAAGAATGTAAAAGTGAAATAAGTAAAACAAATGAAATCAAATACTCCCCTGATTCACTCGGTATGGATAATAAGGTGGCCAGGTTAAATCTTCCTCCAAGAAAATGAATAATCAAAGCTTCCCTTCCAGAAAAATAATCATCTTCTTGTCATACATAACCTGTTAAACTTGAGAAAACAAACACAAAAACCCAAAGCATCAATCCGAACAAAGAAAACTTACAACTAGATGTAATTCCAGACTTAGGAATAGAAACAAAACAATTAAAGATATAATGCTTGTGGAATGAATGTTTGCAGATTCCCTGGAGTTTATAAAACTAAAGAATTAACAAAAACTTTAAGACTCCGGTATAAACAAAATTAGCAAAATTTCCAGAATTTTACACATGACGCCGTCAGAAGTGGCCTGCAGAAATCTTTATGTTAAGTTTTCGGAAAATTTTTGGAAAAACTTATGTCCTACTTCCAGGAAAATCCTGCAAAACTTCATTATGACTCGATACAAGCATTTGACTTTAACAAGTACTAATACACATATCCATTTAATATTGTTGTGGTTCATGCTCAATTTCGTTCTTATAAACGAATTTGGATCTCCCTTGCACTTATCTTTTGCAAAATACCTTTATATGCAATTAAGATGAAGTTAAAAACAAAATAAAGCATTTTCACAATTTACTTTGAAACATGAGCCACAAACAATAAAAATAAAACATGCATACGGAAACAAATGAAATCAAACAAACAAACAAACAAACAAATAAAGCTTGGGTTGCCTCCCAATAAGCGCTTGTTTTTGTTCGAGTCACGAGCCTGACTCTACCCTTATTTAATGGAAATAGGGGAGGTTTTCCCTACACTTTGAATTAAGTGCGGGTGCAAGTAGCGATACACACCCTTAGGGTGGAAATATGCCACGTGAGGTGAAGGGGGTGAGTGAATGGCATCCTTCATCCTAAAACTACCCGGATAATATTGGTTGATGGGTGGGTCGGTTCCTCTTTTGTCTCCTAGAAATATATCTAAGGATGAAAAGGTGTGTAAAGATTGAGGTTCCGGTTCATCAACACTAGGAAATTCCCTAGAACTAGGAGTAAGGTTATCACTACAAGTATTCAAACCTATATCCTCATGTGGTGCCTGGTCTAAGGGTTCTACCTCCATCGGAATTCCTAAAGTTTCTTCTACTTCCTCCGGGTAAGTCACGGGCGGTGTATGTGCCTCAAATGATGGTTGAGTATTTTATGGGCTTATGTTATTGACCTCATCATTCCATGTGTCAAGATCACCTATATCCTCATCATGTGTTTTGGTAGAATCTATCCTAAGCATTCTCCTAAGTATCTCACGTGCTTCTCTAGGCATCTCAACTTCTATGTCCAAATCATAAGGATCATCCTCAATATTCTGACTACTATATACAAATTGCCCAAGAGATTCATCATCTGTTTTTTGAGGTTCATCATCATCGATCATAAAACCTATGTCTTTTTTATCAATGTGATCGTGCTCGGGTAAATCCTCCTCAATTGTTTTCTTAGGTAGTGATAATAGCAAACCTAGTGCTTCATCCAACTTAGGATTTGTTGCAATGGCTCTTTCCATAATTCCTTGGCAAACTAGGTCGCATCTCCTATTGGCCTCACTAAAACTAGATCTTAAACATGGAGGTTGTTCAAAAGAATCTATCTTAGGTGAAGGCTCATATGATTCATAGGTGTCTCTAAATGAGGTATTTTGAACTCTTTGGTGTGTCAGCCGCTCAACCCTATATAGCAATCTTAGAAGTCTAAGTGTAAAGTCCATTTGAAGCAAATTACAAACAAAATCACAAAGAAAAGATAGACTACGAGAAAGCCACAAAATAAAAAGAAAAAAATCTCACTTGATAGGAATCTAATGAGTAGACCTAATAAAAATCAAATTCAACCTAAACAATAACTATTTCCCGGGCTGCGGCGCCAAAAACTTGATGTGTGGGAATTGCACCAGGCTTTACCTCTCGAGGGAACTCGAGAAGCTTACAACCCCCACCAGGCAGTGTACCTAATCATTGTAGTATAGTATAGTGACAAGTACCGGGGGATTGATCGTTCAGCTAGGAATAGTGTCGTTAGGATTGAAATTAATCTAACTAGGTCTAAAGGTGAAGGATGATTCTTTTTCTGTTTTTATATTTTATGAAAAGCAAGTAAAAATCTCGGGTATTTGGAGAGTGGGCGGAATTAGTTGCTAATCAACTAACCCAAAAGCTACTAATTAATCTAATAAACAAGAAAATAAACTAAGGTTCGACAAGATAAGTGAAGCATGTCTACCCATGATATGTTACTCCTTGCTAGCTATCCAATTCTACCTATTGAATTGTAAAACCTTGTTTTAATTGACGGGTTGTATTCCTTAATACCATTCATGAGGTGGCGTACTTACTTCCCCAATCCTATAAGCTCCTACTTCACTCCTATGTCGAACCGGCTAAGAAGCTCCTAACATGGGATCACTAGAATTCGCTCATGCATTAAATACAATCATAAAAACCTAGTACATATCGGTTCATGTTTCTTAAGACGTTCAAGCATGTTACCCTATGGAAGTCTGCCAGTTTTCTTAAGCCTAACATTGATGAGACATTCAATCAAAACAAGAATCAATAGGAAACAAGAATTATAAACTAAACCAACTAGATCTATTGAAGTTGTCACGCCTTAATTGATGGAGATAGACACACACATCAACAAGCCCTCATTGATGGAGATAGACACAAACATCAACAAGAAATCAATGAGATCTAATCAATTATATACAAGTTTCACATAATTAGAAGTAGACACAAGGTGAATTAGCAAATCATCATCAAAGAAGAGCAAACAACAATGATAATGGAAAACATAATTAAGATGGAATCATAAAACCAATACATGATGTTTATGGAGTGATTGAAACCCTCTAAGTTGCTGGAAAAACACCTACCAAAACCCAGGAATCGATCTTAGGGTTTAGGGCTTACAAAAAGTGAAGTTATGATCTTATTTATAGGCATGTTTTCTGTCGGCCCATCTTGACGGCGTCAGCTCGTTCACTTGATGCAGTCACGACCATTTTTTCACCAAATTGTAGATCTCTTCATCCTCTTCGCGTGGGCTTTTGAATCACCTCAATCCGAGTTCGTATGCAAAAGTTATGACCAAAACAATATCAGCTACTCCGTGCGCAAGTTTTGACAAGTTAACACGTAACGGCCTTGGGTGACGCCTTCATGTTTCTTCTGGGCCGTCACCACTTTTACTCTTGACGCCGTCATACATCCTCTTGACGCCGTCAAACACTGTTCTCGGCATGGAAAATTCAGTCTTTTGCGTTTTCTTCACTTTTATGCTCCAAAAACATCCGAATTGCTTCCTTTTCCAGATTTCACTCCCAAAGTACCTAAAATCACAAAAGGAACGATTTAGGGCAATATTTGATCAAATAAATTCAATTCCGGACTTAAATGACCACCTAGAAGTCGTTCATTTCTCGCCTCATCACGTTTTTACCCATTTCTGTTTGTTTTTACACGTTTTTTATGCATGAGTTATGACCCGAATAAAAATATAACCAATTTAATGAAACCGAACAGATCCAATAACACGATTTACACGTTTATCCCCTTTTCATTCATTTCCATACGTTTTTACCTATTTCTGTTCGTTTTTACACGTTTTTTATGCTTGTGTTATGACCCAAAAAAAAATATAACCGATTTACTGATACCGAACTGATCCAACAACACGATTTACAAGTTTAGTCCATTTTCATTCGTTTCCATACGCTTTTACCCATTTCTGTAAGTTTTTACACGTTTTTTATGCTTGTGCTATTACCCGAATAAAAATATAACCGATTTAATGAAACCGAACTGATCCAACAACACGATTTACATGTTTAGTCCCTTTTCATCCGTTTACATACGCTTTTACCCATTTTTGTTTGATTTTACAAGTTTTTTATGCTTGTTTTATGACCCGAATAAAAATATAATCGATTTAATGAAACCGAACTGATCCAACAACAAGATTTACACGTTTAGTCCCTTTTCATCCGTTTACATACGTTTTTACCCATTTTTGTTTGTTTTTACATGTTTTTTATGCTTGTGTTATGACCCGAATAAAAATGTAACTGATTTAATGTAACCGAACTGATCGAACAACACGGTTTACACGTTTAGTCCCTTTTCATCCGTTTCCATACGTTTTTACCCATTTCTGTTTGTTTTTACATGTTTTGTATGCATGTGTTATGACCCAAATAAAAATATAACCGTTTTAATGAAACCGAACAGATCCAACAACACGATTTACACGTTTCGTCCCTTTTCATCCGTTTCCATGCGTTTTTACCCATTTCTGTTTGTTTTTACACGTTTTTATGCATGTGTTATGGCCCGAATAAAAATATACCTGATTTAATGAAACCGAACAGATCCAACAACACGATTTACACGTTTAGTCCCTTCTCATCCGTTTCCATACGTTTTTACCCATTTCTGTTTGTTTTTACATGTTTTTATGCATGTGTTATGACCCGAATAAAAATATAACGATTTAATGAAACCGAGCTGATCCAACGACACGATTTACACGTTTAGTCCATTTTCATCCGTTTCCACACGTTTTTACCCATTTCTGTTTGTTTTTACACAATTTTTATGCTTGTGTTATGACCCGAATAAAAATGTAACTAATTTAATGAAACCGAACAGATCCAACAACACGATTTACAAGTTTTGTCCCTTTTCATCCGTTTCAATACGTTTTTACACGTTTTTTATGCATGTGTTATGACGCGAATAAAAATATTACCGATTTAACGAAACCGAACTAATCCAACAACACGATTTACACGTTTAGTCCATTTTCATCCGTTTCCATACGTTTTTACCCATTTCTGTTTGTTTTTACACGTTTTTTATGCATGTGTTATGAGCCGAATAAAAATATAACCGATTTAATGAAACCGAACTGATCCAACAACACGATTTACACGTTTAGTCCCTTTTCATCCGTTTCCATGCATTTTTAACCAATTCTGTTTGTTTTTACACGTTTTTTATGCTTGTGTTATGACCCGAATAAAAATATAACCGATTTAATAAAACCGAACTGATCCAACAACATGATTTACACGTTTAGTCCCTTTTCATCCGTTTCCATACGTTTTTACCCATTTTTGTTTGTTTTTACACGTTTTTTATGCATGTGTTATGACCCGAATAAAAATATAACCGATTTAATGAAACCGAACTGATCCAACAACACGATTTACACGTTCAGTCCCTTTTCATCCGTTTCCATACGTTTTTTCCCATTTCTGTTTGGTTTTACACGTTTTTTATGCATGTGTTATGACCCAAAAAAATATAACCGATTTATTGATACCGAACTGATCCAACAACACGATTTACACGTTTAGTCCATTTTCATTCGTTTCCATACGTTTTTACCCATTTCTGTAAGTTTTTACACGTTTTTTATGCTTGTGCTATTACCCGAATAAAAATATAACCGATTTAATGAAACCGAACTGATCCAACAACACGATTTACATGTTTAGTCCCTTTTCATCCGTTTACATACGCTTTTACCCATTTCTGTTTGATTTTACACGTTTTTTATGCTTGTTTTATGACCCGAATAAAAATATAATCGATTTAATGAAACCGAACTGATCCAACAATAAGATTTACACGTTTAGTCCCTTTTCATCCGTTTACATACGTTTTTACCCATTTTTGTTTGTTTTTACATGTTTTTTATGCTTGTGTTATGACCCGAATAAAAATGTAACTGATTTAATGTAACCGAACTGATCGAACAACACGGTTTACACGTTTAGTCCCTTTTCATCCGTTTCCATACGTTTTTACCCATTTCTGTTTGTTTTTACCCGTTTTTTATGCATGTGTTATGACCCGAATAAAAATATAACCGTTTTAATGAAACCGAACAGATCCAACAACACGATTTACACGTTTCATCCCTTTTCATCCGTTTCCATGCGTTTTTACCCATTTCTGTTTGTTTTTACATGTTTTTATGCATGTGTTATGACCCGAATAAAAATATAACGATTTAATGAAACCGAGCTGATCCAACGACACGATTTACACGTTTAGTCCATTTTCATCCGTTTCCACACGTTTTTACCCATTTCTGTTTGTTTTTACACGATTTTTATGCTTGTGTTATGACCCGAATAAAAATGTAACTGATTTAATAAAACCGAACTGATCCAACAACACGATTTACACGTTTAGTCCCTTTTCATCCGTTTCAATACGTTTTTACACGTTTTTTATGCATGTGTTATGACCCGAATAAAAATATTACCGATTTAACGAAACCGAACTAATCCAACAACACGATTTACACGTTTAGTCCATTTTCATCCGTTTCCATACGTTTTTACCCATTTCTGTTTGTTTTTACACGTTTTTTATGCATGTGTTATGACCCGAATAAAAATATAACCGATTTAATGAAACCGAACTGATCCAACAACACGATTTACACGTTTAGTCCATTTTCATCCGTTTCCATACATTTTTACCCATTTTTGTTTGTTTTTACACGTTTTTTATGCATGTGTTATGACCCGAATAAAAATATAACCGATTTAATGAAACCGAACTGATCCAACAACACGATTTACACGTTTAGTCCCTTTTCATCCGTTTCCATGCATTTTTACCCAATTCTGTTTGTTTTTACACGTTTTTTATGCTTGTGTTATGACCCGAATAAAAATATAGCCGATTTAATAAAACCGAACTGATCCAACAACATGATTTACACGTTTAGTCCCTTTTCATCCGTTTCCATACGTTTTTACCCATTTTTGTTTGTTTTTACACGTTTTTTATGCATGTGTTATGACCCGAATAAAAATATAACCGATTTAATGAAACCGAACTGATCCAACAACACGATTTATACGTTCAGTCCCTTTTCATCCGTTTCCATACGTTTTTTCCCATTTCTGTTTGTTTTTACACGTTTTTTACGCATGTGTTATGACCCAAAAAAATATAACCGATTTATTGATACCGAACTGATCCAACAACACGATTTACACGTTTAGTCCATTTTCATTCGTTTCCATACGTTTTTACCCATTTCTGTAAGTTTTTACACGTTTTTTATGCTTGTGCTATTACCCGAATAAAAATATAACCGATTTAATGAAACCGAACTGATCCAACAACACGATTTACATGTTTAGTCCCTTTTCATCCGTTTCCATACGCTTTTACCCATTTCTGTTTGTTTTTACACGTTTTTTATGCTTGTTTTATGACCCGAATAAAAATATAATCGATTTAATGAAACCGAACTGATCCAACAACAAGATTTACACGTTCAGTCCCTTTTCATCCGTTTCCATACGTTTTTACCCATTTCTGTTTGGTTTTACACGTTTTTTATCCTTGTGTTATGGCCCGAATAAAAATGTAACTGATTTAATGTAACCGAACTGATCCAACAACACGATTTACACGTTTAGTCCCTTTTCACCCGTTTCCATACGTTTTTACCCATTTCTGTTTGTTTTTACACGTTTTTTATGCTTGTGTTATGACCCGAATAAAAATATAACCGATTTAATGAAACCGAACTGATCCAACAACACGATTTACACGTTCAGTCCCATTTCATCCGTTTCCATACGTTTTTACCAATTTTTGTTTGTTTTTACACATTTTTTATGCATATGTTATAACCCGAATAAAAATATAACCGATTTAATGAAAACGAACTGATCCAACAACACGATTTACAAGTTTTGTCCCTTTACATCCGTTACCATACGTTTTTACCCATTTCTGTTTGTTTTTACACTTTTTTATGCATGTGTTATGATCCGAATAAAAATAAAACCGATTTAATGAAACCGAACTGATCCAACAACACGATTTACACGTTTAGTCCCTTTTCATCCGTTTCCATGCATTTTTACCCAATTCTGTTTGTTTTTACACGTTTTTTATGCTTGTGTTATGACCCGAATAAAAATATAACCGATTTAATAAAACCGAACTGATCCAACAACACGATTTACACGTTTAATCCCTTTTCATCCGTTTCCATACGTTTTTACCCATTTTTGTTTGTTTTTACACGTTTTTTATGCTTGTGTTATGACCCGAATAAAAATATAACCGATTTAATAAAACAGAACTGATCCAACAACACGATTTACACGTTTAGTCCATATTCATCCGTTTCCATACATTTTTACCCATTTTTGTTTGTTTTTACACGTTTTTTATGCATGTGTTATGACCCGAATAAAAATATAACCGATTTAATGAAACCGAACTGATCCAACAACACGATTTACACGTTCAATCCCTTTTCATCCGTTTCCATACGTTTTATCCCATTTCTGTTTGTTTTTACACGTTTTTTATGCTTGTGTTATGACCCAAAAAAATATAACCGATTTATTGATACCGAACTGATCCAACAACACGATTTACAAGTTTTGTGCCTTTACATCCGTTACCATACGTTTTTACCCATTTCTGTTTGTTTTTACACGTTTTTTATGCATGTGTTATGACCCGAATAAAAATAAAACCGATTTAATGAAACCGAACTGATCCAACAACACGATTTACACGTTTAGTCCCTTTTCATCAGTTTCCATGCATTTTTAACCAATTCTGTTAGTTTTTACACGTTTTTTATGCTTGTGTTATGACCCGAATAAAAATATAACCGATTTAATAAATCCGAACTGATCCAACAACACGATTTACACGTTTAATCCCTTTTCATCCGTTTCCATACGTTTTTACCCATTTTTGTTTGTTTTTACACGTTTTTTATGCTTGTGTTATGACCCGAATAAAAATATAACCGATTTAATAAAACAGAACTGATCCAACAACACGATTTACACGTTTAGTCCCTTTTCATCCATTTCCATACATTTTTACCTATTTTTGTTTGTTTTTACACGTTTTTTATGCTTGTGTTATGACCCGAATAAAAATATAACCGATTTAATGAAACCGAACTGATCCAACAACACGATTTACACGTTTAGTCCCTTTTCATCCGTTTCCATGCATTTTTACCCAATTCGGTTTGTTTTTACACGTTTTTTATGCTTGTGTTATGACCCGAATAAAAATATAACCGATTTAATAAAACCGAACTGATCCAACAACATGATTTACACGTTTAGTCCCTTTTCATCCGTTTCCATACGTTTTTACCCATTTTTATTTGTTTTTACACGTTTTTTATGCATGTGTTATGACCCGAATAAAAATATAACCGATTTAATGAAACCGAACTGATCCAACAACACGATTTATACGTTCAGTCCCTTTTCATCCGTTTCCATACGTTTTTTCCCATTTCTGTTTGTTTTTACACGTTTTTTATGCATGTGTTATGACCCAAAAAAATATAACCGATTTATTGATACCGAACTGATCCAACAACACGATTTACACGTTTAGTCCATTTTCATTCGTTTCCATACGTTTTTACCCATTTCTGTATGTTTTTACTCGGTTTTTATGCTTGTGCTATTACCCGAATAAAAATATAACCGATTTAATGAAACCGAACTGATCCAACAACACGATTTACATGTTTAGTCCCTTTTCATCCGTTTCCATACGCTTTTACCCATTTCTGTTTGTTTTTACACGTTTTTTATGCTTGTTTTATGACCCGAATAAAAATATAACCGATTTAATAAAACCGAACTGATCCAACAACATGATTTACACGTTTAGTCCCTTTTCATCCGTTTCCATACGTTTTTACCCATTTTTATTTGTTTTTACACGTTTTTTATGCATGTGTTATGACCCGAATAAAAATATAACCGATTTAATGAAACCGAACTGATCCAACAACACGATTTATACGTTCAGTCCCTTTTCATCCGTTTCCATACGTTTTTTCCCATTTCTGTTTGTTTTTACACGTTTTTTATGCATGTGTTATGACCCAAAAAAATATAACCGATTTAATGAAACCGAACTGATCCAACAACACGATTTACACGTTCAGTCCCATGTCATCCGTTTCCATACGTTTTTACCAATTTTTGTTTGTTTTTACACGTTTTTTATGCATATGTTATAACCCGAATAAAAATATAACCGATTTAATGAAAACGAACTGATCCAACAACACGATTTACAAGTTTTGTCCCTTTACATCCGTTACCATACGTTTTTACCCATTTCTGTTTGTTTTTACACGTTTTTTATGCATGTGTTATGACCCGAATAAAAATAAAACCGATTTAATGAAACCGAACTGATCCAACAACACGATTTACATGTTTAGTCCCTTTTCATCCGTTTCCATGCATTTTTACCCAATTCTGTTTGTTTTTACACGTTTTTTATTCTTGTGTTATGACCCGAATAAAAATATAACCGATTTAATAAATCCGAACTGATCCAACAACACGATTTACACGTTTAATCCCTTTTCATCCGTTTCCATACGTTTTTACCCATTTTTGTTTGTTTTTACACGTTTTTTATGCTTGTGTTATGACCCGAATAAAAATATAACCGATTTAATAAAACAGAACTGATCCAACAACACGATTTACACGTTTAGTCCCTTTTCATCCATTTCCATACATTTTTACCTATTTTTGTTTGTTTTTACACGTTTTTTATGCTTGTGTTATGACCCGAAAAAAATATAACCGATTTAATGAAACCGAACTGATCCAACAACACGATTTACACGTTTAGTCCCTTTTCATCCGTTTCCATGCATTTTTACCCAATTCTGTTTGTTTTTACACGTTTTTTATGCTTGTGTTATGACCCGAATAAAAATATAACTGATTTAATAAAACCGAACTGATCCAACAACATGATTTACACGTTTAGTCCCTTTTCATCCGTTTCCATACGTTTTTACCCATTTTTGTTTGTTTTTACACGTTTTTTATGCATGTGTTATGACCCGAATAAAAATATAACCGATATAATGAAACCGAACTGATCCAACAACACGATTTATACGTTCAGTCCCTTTTCATCCGTTTCCATACGTTTTTTCCCATTTCTGTTTGTTTTTACACGTTTTTTATGCATGTGTTATGACCCAAAAAAATATAACCGATTTATTGATACCGAACTGATCCAACAACACGATTTACACGTTTAGTCCATTTTCATTCGTTTCCATACGTTTTTACCCATTTCTGTATGTTTTTACTCGTTTTTTATGCTTGTGCTATTACCCGAATAAAAATATAACCGATTTAATGAAACCGAACTGATCCAACAACACGATTTACATGTTTAGTCCCTTTTCATCCGTTTCCATACGCTTTTACCCATTTCTGTTTGTTTTTACACGTTTTTTATGCTTGTTTTATGACCCGAATAAAAATATAATCGATTTAATGAAACCGAACTGATCCAACAACAAGATTTACACGTTTAGTCCCTTTTCATCCGTTTCCATACGTTTTTACCCATTTCTGTTTGTTTTTACATGTTTTTTATGCTTGTGTCATGACCCGAATAAAAATGTAACTGATTTAATGTAACCGAACTGATCCAACAACACGATTTACACGTTTAGTCCCTTTTCATCCGTTTCCATACGTTTTTACCCATTTATGTTTGTTTTTACACGTTTTTTATGCATGTGTTATGACCCGAATAAAAATATTACCGTTTTAATGAAACCGAACAGATCCAACAACACCATTTACACGTTTTGTCCCTTTTCATCCGTTTCCATGCGTTTTTACCCATTTCTGTTTGTTTTTACACGTTTTTATGCATGTGTTATGGCCCGAATAAAAATATACCTGATTTAATGAAACCGAACAGATCCAACAACATGATTTACACGTTTAGTCCCTTTTTCACCCATTTCCATACGTTTTTACCCATTTCTGTTTGTTTTTACACGTTTTTTATGCTTGTGTTATGGCCCGAATAAAAATATAACCGATTTAATGAAACCGAACTGATCCAACAACACGATTTACACGTTCAGTCCCATTTCATCCGTTTCCATACGTTTTTACCAATTTTTGTTTGTTTTTACACGTTTTTTATGCATATGTTATAACCCGAATAAAAATATAACCGATTTAATGAAAACGAACTGATCCAACAACACGATTTACAAGTTTTGTCCCTTTACATCCGTTACCATACGTTTTTACCCATTTCTGTTTGTTTTTACACGTTTTTTACGCATGTGTTATGACCCGAATCAAAATATAACCGATTTAATGAAACCGAACTGATCCAACAACACGATTTACACGTTTAGTCCCTTTTCATCCGTTTCCATGCATTTTTACCCAATTCTGTTTGTTTTTACACGTTTTTTATGCTTGTGTTATGACCCGAATAAAAATATAACCGATTTAATAAAACCGAACTGATCCAACAACACGATTTACACGTTTAGTCCCTTTTCATCCGTTTCCATACGTTTTTACCCATTTTTGTTTGTTTTTACACGTTTTTTATGCTTGTGTTATGACCCGAATAAAAATATAACCGATTTAATAAAACCGAACTGATCCAAAAACACGATTTACACGTTTAGTCCCTTTTCTTCCATTTCCATACGTTTTTACCCATTTTTGTTTGTTTTTACACGTTTTTTATGTATGTGTTATGACCCGAATAAAAATATAACTGATTTAATGAAACCGAACTGATCCAACAACACGATTTACACGTTCAGTCCCTTTTCATCCGTTTCCATACGTTTTATCCCATTTCTGTTTGTTTTTACACGTTTTTTATGCTTGTGTTATGACCCAAAAAAATATAACCGATTTATTGATACCGAACTGATCCAACAACACGATTTACACGTTTAGTCCATTTTCATTCGTTTCCATACGTTTTTACCCATTTCTGTAAGTTTTTACACGTTTTTTATGCTTGTGCTATTACCCGAATAAAAATATAACCGATTTAATGAAACCGAACTGATCCAACAACACGATTTACATGTTTAGTCCCTTTTCATCCGTTTCCATACGCTTTTACCCATTTCTGTTTGTATTTACACGTTTTTTATGCTTGTTTTATGACCCGAATAAAAATATAATCGATTTAATGAAACCGAACTGATCCAACAACAAGATTTACACGTTTAGTCCCTTTTCATCCGTTTCCATACGTTTTTACCCATTTCTGTTTGTTTTTACATGTTTTTATGCATGTGTTATGACCCGAATAAAAATATAACGATTTAATGAAACCGAGCTGATCCAACGACACGATTTACACGTTTAGTCCATTTTCATCCGTTTCCACACGTTTTTACCCATTTCTGTTTGTTTTTACACGATTTTTGTGCTTGTGTTATGACCCGAATAAAAATGTAACTGATTTAATGAAACCGAACTGATCCAACAACACGATTTACACGTTTAGTCCCTTTTCATCCGTTTCCATGCATTTTTACCCAATTCTGTTTGTTTTTACACGTTTTTTATGCTTGTGTTATGACCCGAATAAAAATATAACCGATTTAATAAAACCGAACTGATCCAACAACACGATTTACACGTTTAGTCCCTTTTCATCCGTTTCCATACGTTTTTACCCATTTTTGTTTGTTTTGACACGTTTTTTATGCATGTGTTATGACCCGAATAAAAATATAACCGATTTAATAAAACCGAACTGATCCAACAACACGATTTACACGTTTAGTCCCTTTTCATCCGTTTCAATACGTTTTTACACGTTTTTTATGCATGTGTTATGACCCGAATAAAAATATTACCGATTTAACGAAACCGAACTAATCCAACAACACGATTTACACGTTTAGTCCATTTTCATCCGTTTCCATACGTTTTTACTCATTTCTGTTTGTTTTTACACATTTTTTATGCATGTGTTATGACCCGAATAAAAATATAACCGATTTAATGAAAGCGAACTGATCCAACAACACGATTTACACGTTTAGTCCCTTTTCATCCGTTTCCATGCATTTTTACCCAATTCTGTTTGTTTTTACACGTTTTTTATGCTTGTGTTATGACCCGAATAAAAATTTAACCGATTTAATAAAACCGAACTTATCCAACAACACGATTTACACGTTTAGTCCCTTTTCATCCGTTTCCATACGTTTTTACCCATTTTTGTTTGTTTTTACACGTTTTTTATGCATGTGTTATGACCCGAATAAAAATATAACCGATTTAATAAAACCGAACTGATCCAACAACACGATTTACACGTTTAGTCCCTTTTCATCCGTTTCAATACGTTTCTACACGTTTTTTATGCATGTGTTATGACCCGAATAAAAATATTACCGATTTAACGAAACCGAACTAATCCAACAACACGATTTACACGTTTAGTCCATTTTCATCCGTTTCCATACGTTTTTACCCATTTCTGTTTGTTTTTACACGTTTTTTATGCATGTGTTATGACCCGAATAAAAATATAACCGATTTAATGAAACCGAATTGATCCAACAACACGATTTACACGTTTAGTCCCTTTTCATCCGTTTCCATGCATTTTTACCCAATTCTGTTTGTTTTTACACGTTTTTTATGCTTGTGTTATGACCCGAATAAAAATTTAACCGATTTAATAAAACCGAACTGATCCAACAACACGATTTACACGTTTAGTCCCTTTTCATCCGTTTCCATACGTTTTACCCATTTTTGTTTGTTTTTACACGTTTTTTATGCATGTGTTATGACCCGAATAAAAATATAACCGATTTAATGAAACCGAACTGATCCAACAACACGATTTACACGTTCAGTCCCTTTTCATCCGTTTCCATACGTTTTTTCCCATTTCTGTTTGTTTTTACACGTTTTTTATGCTTGTGTTACGACCCAAAAAAATATAACCGATTTATTGATACCGAACTGATCCAACAACACGATTTACACGTTTAGTCCATTTTCATTCGTTTCCATATGTTTTTACCCATTTCTGTAAGTTTTTACACGTTTTTTATGCTTGTGCTATTACCCGAATAAAAATATAACCGATTTAATGAAACCAAACTGTCACAACTCGTAATTTCCGGTCATTTTCCAAACCTCGACAATTTACTATTCATCAGTTACTATTCACCGATTACTATTCATCATTGTACTATTCATCGTTTTTGAGGTCAATTTGATATTCCGAGCAGCATTCAGAAATTTTACTATTCACTTGACACTATTCATTCCCGGAAGAAAACCACTATTCACGTGCATTACTCATGTCATCGTAAATTTAGTTTACGAGTATTTAGATTCGCGTAACCGTATTGGTTCAGGAGCAAATTCATGCATTATTATTTGGGACATCTCATACGGACTAGAAATAGTCTGCATATCATCATTATGACACTTGTATACTATTCCACTCGTAGGATATTTAAATTAGTACTTTTGGTATAATTAACTTTTACGTATAATTATTTCTATATAAACGTTAACACGCGATCAATAATGTGACTAACACGACCGACACTCCCGACTATGATCCTAATATATTTTTATGTTCATTTTAATAATATAAAAATTATTATATTAATTTACCCGGTATTTTGGAAATTTATTTAAATTAATATCGTACGTCTAATTTAAACTACGACGGTTTTCGTGAAAACTAAACAATAATCACCCAAACTCTCCATACTTGTACCCAACATATTTTTACAACTTTTACGACTTTATTATGTTCCGAAAAACTTTGATAAAATTTATTTTTAGTTAACCCGGTACCCGGTACACCTTAAAACTAACTAATAACAACACAATCTTACACTAACCTCCTAAATAAATCACCCAACATCTCCCCCCTATCCCTCCTTTGTGAACCGCCCCCCCCCCCCCCCTCCAATGCCATTTCATGTGCTTAACCACACCAACCCCATTTAATGCCCAACTAACAATTGTCCCTAACTATATATATTAACCTTTTTCATCCATTATTATCACAAGTCATTTCTACTAGCTCAAGAAAACTCTTTCACTCATTTTCTCTTAAGGTAGAATCGACCTAGGTGATTCAAGGAGCAAGAACAACAAATTTTACAAGATCTAGGTATAAACTTGTTCATATAGTCATCCTTGTTGGAGTTTTGAAATAAAAACTCAAGGATTAGTAGGTTTTCATCATCCAAACTCCCTAAACCTTCAAGTAAGTTAGCAAACTCATTTTTATGATTTTTACAAGTTATTACTATGTTTATATATTTTTCTTGCAAGAACTCATGCATATAATGATTTATACCACTCTATTTTGTACATATGTAACTTTGAGCCCTAGAAATGAACACATGAGAAACCCTTGTTAGACCTAGTGGATTGATGATGTTTAAGAACCCATGACACCCTAAGAAGGTGTATGGTAGGATTAGACTAGTTTTGTGGTGATTGAAAGTGGTTTGGTTGAAGTAGAAACTAGATTGAAACCTTGAAAATGGTTTTTGAACAAGTAAAAATACATGCTGTACTATTTTGGTTCACCCAGAAAACTCCGAATTTACACAGTAACTTTTGATAATATTTTTAGAAAATACTTTCAAAAACGAAGCCGTTGGCGAAAGAACGGATTAAAACGAGTTAATAACGAAGGAGATATGATTTTCCGAATTTAACGACGAAAACTATTTTCTGAAAAACTGCATGCTGTTTGACAGTTTTCGACGGGCAAATAGAGGCGTTAAACGTAACCTAGAGGAGCCGAGCTATTGAAAATATATTAGTACTTACTAAAACGAATCCGTGGATATAAAGAACGAGGAAAATGAGCTTAAAACGACCAAGTTATACGCGTTTTAACATCGTCAAAACTATATATATATATAGTCACTACTAGAAAATAATAACTTATGCACTAAATGGTATATTTTCTAGAAATGCTACTAAGGACTATATTCTTAACAAATGAACTACGTATGACCCAAAAGAATATTTATACGACTTAACGACGTTATTTTAAGGTTTTCGATACGAGGAAATATAACGCTAACATTTTTATACGATATATTACGACAAGTTTTTATAACTCCATTGGGACTTATTTTTTCTAAGTATGGAAACTATTTTACTATGACAATAACTAGTGTTTCCAAGTCACGAGTGGTATAGGCATCATGTGCATGTGCATTCATTTCATCACGTCATGATCTAAGGTAGATCGTTATTACTCATATTAGGTTGCGGTTAGAGATCGTGCCTCACTTCAGTGTATCCATTGTTGTCATTGTAGCTATCGCTCCAGGTGAGTCATAGCCCCTATTTTTTTCAATTGTTTTGGTAAACTCTTTGGGGGAGAATACATGCTCGTTTTACTTAAAACGCATTACTTGTTTTACCTGGTTGATTTCTCAAATATTCCCAGCTTTATCTAATTATATATTTAATCACCTGCATTCATTTGTATGTTTGATTTCCTGTATTTCATGAGATTGATTATCCTTGTTTATATGACCTCATAGTCCCCAATTGTTCTTATATGCTCATTGTAATACTGTGGTATTCCCCACTTGGCTGTGATGTCAAACGTAATATTGTGGTATTCCCCACTTGGCTATGATGTCAAACGTATTGTGGTATTCCCCACTTGGTTGTGATGTCAAACGTAATATTGTGGTATTCCCCACTTGGCTGTGATGTCAAACGTAGTATTGCTGTTTCCCTACTTGATTGACCTATATGTCCATTGTAATACTGTGGTATTCCCCACTTGGCTGTGATGTCAAACGTAATATTGTGGTATTCCCCACTTGGCTGTGATGTCAAACGTATTGTGGTATTCCCCACTTGGCTGTGATGTCAAACGTAATATTGTGGTATTCCCCACTTGGCTGTGATGTCAAACGTAGTATTGCTATTTTCTTACTTGACTGAATTGCGATGCCTTTGCATCAACCTTATTACGGGTTTTCCCGCTTGACTGATTTATCATATGGCCTCATTGACTGAATTATTTATATAGCCGTTTTGCTATATTTATCTGGGAATTTGGATATCATATTACTTTTGTTCGCGTAGACTTTAACACATTTGGCAGGGGGTTGTAAACACACAGGTTACAAGTCTCTTATGGCGGGACTTGTAACTGAGTGGATTTACAATGCCTTTGCTGGGCGATCTTTTCTTTATAGGCATTCTTTGTTAAACAAACTCTATGAACTCACCAACCTCGTGTTGACACTTTAGCATGTATTTTCAGGTTTTAACCAATGGCACGCTACAGGAGGTTTTGGCAGGGCATGGCATGGTCATAGAAGACTCTGATTATTTATATGGGGACCGTTTTAAACTATTTAAGGGCCTACTTCCTAACTACTTTTAATGATGTAAATTCAACATTTTTGACTAAACGATTTTATTCTAAATGATTAAAGTGAAAACCATTTTTGTACTTGCGTTGTGATATCAATTGAGTTACACCCCAGCTGCATGTATGCTTCCGCTGGACCCGATTTTGGGGGTGTGACAGATTGGTATCAGAGCTTTGGCTATAGCGAACTAAGTGTTTTTAAAACCTAGACTATAGCTACTTTTACGAAAAACTTAACCCTATGACCGTCACGTGCCTGCCTGCCAAGCTGATGCCTCACTTGTGGTTTGTTGCTGACTTAGGTGATGAGACTTGTGTCTCATTATCTGGTATATTATGTTCATTTATTCTAGTTGATTACTATCATTGTCTTTCATATAAGCACGTTCACGTATCATATATGTCACCGCGTTATGTATCCCCTTGCATAGTTTCATCATTTGATGTCGAGTTTGGTCACCTGCCTTAGTCTTTCTGAACGTCTTGGTCTTGTGAAGGACATAGTATTAGTATAACTGAGCTGAGTATTTCAAAATTCATGGAACCTCGGTGGAATATAGACTAGTCACCTATATTCAACCCGGGATAGTGGGACATAGGCTGACTACCTATGTCTGACTCAGAGATGAATTTTGCAACACTAAGAATGGTTATAATAAAATTTTGTCTGGATTGAATTCTCTACTCAATTTCAAAATGCTTCATTTACGTGTGTGTATACTCTCGTTGTCATAACATTCCTACCTTTCATCACTTCGTGAACCACCGATTGGAAACGGGTTAACTGGCCATTTCATCTCATATATCTTCATATTTATACACAATGCACTTACATTTTCTTTTATCACAATCTCGTTTTGTCGCGTTTGTCTCAGTCTTTTCCCTTCTCACCATCACTATCATTTCCTTTTCCCCACCCCCATATATATATAAGGAATTAGCTTACACTCTATAGATTCCGATGTCACTCATCACTCATTACTCCCAATATTGATAAGTGGATATTATCAATGACCCCCCTAGGAAAGACTTTCCATACCTTCTATGAGGAGGATCCCTCGGTACAGTAAGACCATTCAAAACTCAACAGAAATCCCAAGATATCACAAAACCATTCGAACCACTATCACTGGCCTGATTGCCACAATTCCACTATCTGGAAAGTATTAGATTGACTGAATTATAAGATTCGTTTAGATACGAGTGCTCACTAAGCAACACCATAGAGATAAATCCAACCTTTTAACCGAGACTATAAATTGAACATGTCCTCACCAATAGCCCTTATTCAAACGTGTTAGACACCTATGCCTTTGTGCAGACATACATACCTGACTATTTTATCCTCTTAATATTTTCACTTTTAAATGGATTTTTCTCCAAACTATAGTTATGCAAAACATATATCTTGTAAGAAATACTTTTCTAAGGCACTTATTTTGACAAACAAATTTCTTTTGGTTAATCTTTTACAAAACTACTAGATGCTAAGAAATTTTAAACATCGATTTTTGGTAAATCATATTATCCATCTTGTGTTGAAAACAGTCCTATCTTGCATAACTATTAAATTTTGAAACATTAAGAAAAATGTTACTTAGAAAGCCGTTTGCTTAAAAATTGTAAATTCATTTACTCAGGGGAGGTTTATGAACAAAACACACAATCTCAAAACAAACTTTGAAAATCAATCACTATAATACATCACTTATACCTTTAGGATTTTGTGATTTGATGACATAGAACTTGGGGAAAATCTTAGTAATGGAGACTAAGCATCGTAGGTGGAGAAAGACTCAATTCATGACATTCCTGCGGAGGAATCACAACCTTATCCTAAACTATTATTTTCAACAACACCCTTGATGGACCTAACCTTGTAAGCCTTTCGAAACAAGATTCATGATACCCATCTCAATTACTCCTAATAGAGGAACTTGATCCATCTCGAACTCCTAGCGATTACATTATGTTTCTTTTGGAACTACACCACCTATCATCTGTAGACCATTGGTCAGAATTTGAGATTGATTCAAACCTAGGGAGATATACCCAAATCGGGTGTGATTGAAACTAGAAATGGTTGGATTAACCATTTACCATAAACCAAATTCAGTTGCAACCATAGTTATCACACGAGCTTAGAGACTACACCATTCGAAGCACTCTATGGTCGAAGTGTCAACATCCATTGACGGATCAAAACTTGGAAAAGCTCAACTCACTAGTCCCATAAGCATTCATGAAATAACCAGAAATTTCCTACAAGTCAAGAATCAATTACAAATTCTATAAGTTGTAAACCATTAAAACTTCAAGTTGGTAGCCAGATCAAGTTGAAAGTTCTGCCTAGGAAAGGCATGATATCATTCAGAAAACTGGGAAAGTTGAACCCGATATACACTGGACCACGTAATATTTCAGACAGAGTAGGCCTGGTGGCCGTCAGACTTGAGCCTTGTTAGAGAACAACCGGATTACACAACCATGTTTCACCTATTCAAATCTCAGGAAATGACTTTCAGATTAGTCACTCGTGATCCCATTTGGAAAGGAACCCAACCCAAGAACAAACGTAGACTTGGTAATAACCAATAGAAATCATGGACTGTTAGGTCAAACAGTTGAAGCGGAGTCGAATTCCTATCGTGGAAGTTCGCTGGAATTCTCAATTATTATCATCTTTCACCAATATACTTCAGAGACCAACCAAAACTGAACTTCGGGACGAAGTTCCTGTTAGAAGGGAAAACTGTCACAACTCGTAATTTCCGGTCATTTTCCAAACCTCGACAATTTACTATTCATCAGTTACTATTCACCGATTACTATTCATCATTGTACTATTCATCGTTTTTGAGGTCAATTTGATATTCCGAGAAGCATTCATAAATTTTACTATTCACTTGACACTATTCATTCCCGGAAGAAAACCACTATTCACGTGCATTACTCATGTCATCGTAAATTTAGTTTACGAATATTTAGATTCGCGTAACCGTATTGGTTCAGGAGCGAATTCATGCATTATCATTTGGGACATCTCATACGGACTAGAAATAGTCTGCATATCATCATTATGACACTTGTATACTATTCCACTCGTAGGATATTTAAATTAGTACTTTTGGTATAATTAACTTTTACGTATAATTATTTCTATATAAACGTTAACACGCGATCAATAATGTGACTAACACGACCGACACTCCCGACTATGATCCTAATATATTTTTATATTCATTTTAATAATATAAAAATTATTATATTAATTTACCCGGTATTCTGGAAATTTATTTAAATTAATATCGTACGTCTAATTTAAACTACGACGGTTTTCGTGAAAACTAAACAATAATCACCCAAACTCTCCATACTTGTACCCAACATATTTTTACAACTTTTACGACTTTATTATGTTCCGAAAAACTTTGATAAAATTTATTTTTAGTTAACCCGGTACCCGGTACACCTTAAAACTAACTAATAACAACACAATCTTACACTAACCTCCTAAATAAATCACCCAACATCTCCCCCCTTTCCCTCCTTTGTGAACCGCCCCCCCCCCCCCCCCCCCTCCAATGCCATTTCATGTGCTTAACCACACCAACCCCATTTAATGCCCAACTAACAATTGTCCCTAACTATATATATTAACCTTTTTCATCCATTATTATCACAAGTCATTTCTACTAGCTCAAGAAAACTCTTTCACTCATTTTCTCTTAAGGTAGAATCGACCTAGGTGATTCAAGGAGCAAGAACAACAAATTTTACAAGATCTAGGTATAAACTTGTTCATATAGTCATCCTTGTTGGAGTTTTGAAATAAAAACTCAAGGATTAGTAGGTTTTCATCATCCAAACTCCCTAAACCTTCAAGTAAGTTAACAAACTCATTTTTATGATTTTTACAAGTTATTACTATGTTTATATATTTTTCTTGCAAGAACTCATGCATATAATGATTTATACCACTCTATTTTGTACATATGTAACTTTGAGCCCTAGAAATGAACACATGAGAAACCCTTGTTAGACCTAGTGGATTGATGATGTTTAAGAACCCATGACACCCTAAGAAGGTGTATGGTAGGATTATACTAGTTTTGTGGTGATTGAAAGTGGTTTGGTTGAAGTAGAAACTAGATTGAAACCTTGAAAATGGTTTTTGAACAAGTAAAAATACATGCTGTACTATTTTGGTTCACCCAGAAAACTCCGAATTTACACAGTAACTTTTGATAATATTTTTAGAAAATACTTTCAAAAACGAAGCCGTGGGCGAAAGAACGGATTAAAACGAGTTAATAACGAAGGAGATATGATTTTCCGAATTTAACGACGAAAACTATTTTCTGAAAAACTGCATGCTGTTTGACAGTTTTCGACGAGCAAATAGAGGCGTTAAACGTAACCTAGAGGAGCCGAGCTATTGAAAATATATTAGTACTTACTAAAACGAATCCGTGGATATAAAGAACGAGGAAAATGAGCTTAAAACGACCAAGTTATACGCGTTTTAACATCGTCAAAACTATATATATATATAGTCACTACTAGAAAATAATAACTTATGCACTAAATGGTATATTTTCTAGAAATGCTACTAAGGACTATATTCTTAACAAATGAAATACGTATGACCCAAAAGAATATTTATACGACTTAACGACGTTATTTTAAGGTTTTCGATACGAGGAAATATAACGCTAACATTTTTATACGATATATTACGACAAGTTTTTATAACTCCATTGGGACTTATTTTTCCTAAGTATGGAAACTATTTTACTATGACAATAGCTAGTGTTTCCAAGTCACGAGTGGTATAGGCATCATGTGCATGTGCATTCATTTCATCACGTCATGATCTAAGGTAGATCGTTATTACTCATATTAGGTTGCGGTTAGAGATCGTGCCTCACTTCAGTGTATCCATTGTTGTCATTGTAGCTATCGCTCCAGGTGAGTCATAGCCCCTATTTTTTTCAATTGTTTTGGTAAACTCTTTGGAGGAGAATACATGCTCGTTTTACTTAAAACGCATTACTTGTTTTACCTGGTTGATTTCTCAAATATTCCCAGCTTTATCTAATTATATATTTAATCACCTGCATTCATTTGTATGTTTGATTTCCTGTATTTCATGGGATTGATTATCCTTGTTTATATGACCTCATAGTCCCCAATTGTTCTTATATGCTCATTGTAATACTGTGGTATTCCCCACTTGGCTGTGATGTCAAACGTAATATTGTGGTATTCCCCACTTGGCTGTGATGTCAAACGTATTGTGGTATTCCCCACTTGGCTGTGATGTCAAACGTAATATTGTGGTATTCCCCACTTGGCTGTGATGTCAAACGTAGTATTGCTGTTTCCCTACTTGATTGACCTATATGTCCATTGTAATACTGTGGTATTCCCCACTTGGCTGTGATGTCAAACGTAATATTGTGGTATTCCCCACTTGGCTGTGATGTCAAACGTATTGTGGTATTCCCCACTTGGCTGTGATGTCAAACGTAATATTGTGGTATTCCCCACTTGGCTGTGATGTCAAACGTAGTATTGCTATTTTCTTACTTGACTGAATTGCGATGCCTTTGCATCAACCTTATTACGGGTTTTCCCGCTTGACTGATTTATCATATGGCCTCATTGACTGAATTATTTATATAGCCGTTTTGCTATATTTATCTGGGAATTTGGATATCATATTACTTTTGTTCGCGTAGACTTTAACACATTTGGCAGGGGGTTGTAAACACACAGGTTACAAGTCTCTTATGGCGGGACTTGTAACTGAGTGGATTTACAATGCCTTTGCTGGGCGATCTTTTCTTTATAGGCATTCTTTGTTAAACAAACTCTATGAACTCACCAACCTCGTGTTGACACTTTAGCATGTATTTTCAGGTTTTAACCAATGGCACGCTACAGGAGGTTTTGGCAGGGCATGGCATGGTCATAGAAGACTCTGATTATTTATATGGGGACCGTTTTAAACTATTTAAGGGCCTACTTCCGCACTACTTTTAATGATGTAAATTCAACATTTTTGACTAAACGATTTTATTCTAAATGATTAAAGTGAAAACTATTTTTGTACTTGCGTTGTGATATCAATTGAGTTACACCCCAGGTGCATGTATGCTTACGCTGGACCCGATTTTGGGGGTGTGACACGAACTGATCCAACAACACGATTTACATGTTTAGTCCCTTTTCATCCGTTTCCATACGTTTTTTCCCATTTCTGTTTGTTTTTACACGTTTTTTATGCTTGTTTTATGACCCGAATAAAAATATAATCGATTTAATGAAACCGAACTGATCCAACAACAAGATTTACACGTTCAGTCCCTTTTCATCCGTTTCCATACGTTTTTACCCATTTCTGTTTGTTTTTACATGTTTTTTATGCTTGTGTTATGACCCGAATAAAAATGTAACTGATTTAATGTAACCGAACTGATCCAACAACACGATTTACACGTTTAGTCCCTTTTCATCCGTTTCCATACGTTTTTACCCATTTCTGTTTGGTTTTACACGTTTTTTATGCATGTGTTATGACCCAAATAAAAATATAACCGTTTTAATGAAACCGAACAGATCCAACAACACGATTTACACGTTTCGTCCCTTTTCATCCGTTTCCATGCGTTTTTACCCATTTCTGTTTGTTTTTACACGTTTTTATGCATGTGTTATGGCCCGAATAAAAATATACCTGATTTAATGAAACCGAACAGATCCAACAACACGATTTACACGTTTAGTCCCTTTTCACCCATTTCCATATGTTTTTACCCATTTCTGTTTGTTTTTACACATTTTTTATGCTTGTGTTATGACCCGAATAAAAATATAACCGATTTAATGAAACCGAACTGATCCAACAACACGATTTACACGTTCAGTCCCATTTCATCCGTTTCCATACGTTTTTACCAATTTTTGTTTGTTTTTACACGTTTTTTATGCATATGTTATAACTCGAATAAAAATATAACCGATTTAATGAAAACGAACTGATCTAACAACACGATTTACAAGTTTTGTCCCTTTACATCCGTTACCATACGTTTTTACCCATTTCTGTTTGTTTTTACACGTTTTTTATGCATGTGTTATGACCCGAATAAAAATAAAACCGATTTAATGAAACCGAACTGATCCAACAACACGATTTACACGTTTAGTCCCTTTTCATCCGTTTCCATGCATTTTTACCCAATTCTGTTTGTTTTTACACGTTTTTTATGCTTGTGTTATGACCCGAATAAAAATATAACCGATTTAATAAAACCGAACTGATCCAACAACACTATTTACACGTTTAGTCCCTTTTCATCCGTTTCCATACGTTTTTACCCATTTTTGTTTGTTTTTACACGTTTTTTATGCTTGTGTTATGACCCGAATAAAAATATAACCGATTTAATAAAACCGAACTGATCTAACAAGACGATTTACACGTTTAGTCCCTTTTCATCCGTTTCCATACGTTTTTACCCATTTTTGTTTGTTTTTACACGTTTTTTATGCATATGTTATGACCCGAATAAAAATATAACCGATTTAATGAAACCGAACTGATCCAATAACACGATTTACACGTTCAGTCCCTTTTCATCCGTTTCCATACGTTTTATCCCATTTCTGTTTGTTTTTACACGTTTTTTAAGCTTGTGTTATGACCCAAAAAATATAACCGATTTATTGATACCGAACTGATCCAACAACACGATTTACACGTTTAGTCCATTTTCATTCGTTTCCATAAGTTTTTACCCATTTCTGTATGTTTTTACACGTTTTTTATGCTTGTGCTATTACCCGAATAAAAATATAACCGATTTAATGAAACCGAACTGATCCAACAACACGATTTACATGTTTAGTCCCTTTTCATCCGTTTCCATACGCTTTTACCCATTTCTGTTTGTTTTTACACATTTTTTATGCTTGTTTTATGACCCGAATAAAAATATAATCGATTTAATGAAACCGAACTGATCTATAACACCCCCAAAATCGATCAATACAGCGGAAGACTTAAAATGTCAGCGGAAGACTTTTGGGGTATTATATTGTGGATCTTTCGTCACAATTATAGAAAACGATTCAAGTGATCGTTTTAAGTTTTATTTAAAATACCAAATATTCATAATTTCAAGAGAATTCGTTATTCAACAACAAGTTTTATTTAAAGAGAAATAAACGTTTCTTTATTTGCCCACTTCGTGCCGTTGCCATCCATTCCGTTTAGTTACCTGAGATAAACATACTAAAAGTCAACAAAAGTTGAGTGAAATTCATAGGTTTATATTTAAGAGTTTGAACACAAGAGATAGATGTTTATTGTAATATCGATACAAATAAACAAGTTAGAAAATCACATTCATTATTGCATTAAGCTCATGACACTCAACGATTCAACAGACATCAATATTTTCATAATAATGATGTGAAATATATAGCCCCCAAGATAGGTATTTGCCAGTAACCTATTATATTCAAATAACGTGCATTTGGTGACTTTCCTCTAGCAACCAAATGGGGATTGTCAATCCCTAATAGATCTATTCACAATTATTTACGTTCACTTTTCAAGTGATTAAGGTTCATGATCGAGGGACTTTTGGCAATAGCTACTTAAGCAATAATAAGATCAGGAAAAGACTTGTGTTCGGTTTTTAAGCATGTATCCCCCCACAGAAAAATTAGTTAAATGTGGGCTATGAACTCACCTTAGTAGGATAGTAGAACAATTGTAATCTCAACGATGCAAGGCAACGGCTTCACACACAACCTAAAAGATATGGCACGTTTCAGTTCTTAAGTCTCGTTTTATTGCGAACGTTTATTATTAATTATAAGAAATCGATAAAGTACATACGTGATGTGTTGCGTCGTATAAAAATGAATAATGGTTACGTATTGTTTTATTCGTCTAAATATAGTTTATCGTTATATAAATTTTATTCGTATTATATATATATATAATAAGTTACGTTTAATTATTTATCGTTTTAATATATAATCAAATATATATATATATTAAATATAGAATTATTATTAAAAGTAAATATTTCAATTCGATCCTTAATGTTTTCTCAATTTTACACTTTTTACCCTTAACGGAAAACATTTACGTCGTTAGTCCAAAAGTTATATATATTTACATTTTTAGTCCAAAATTCAAATATATACATTTATTATCCTTAAATTTCAATATTTATAGTTTATACCCCTTAGAAAACAGTTTTTATACTTTTTCACTAAAGTTTACCAATTTGGCAATTTTAGTCCCTATCCCTCGTATATTTGCAAAAATAGTCCCAACTCTACCAAATTCAAAACTTAACAATTTTATTATTTCATTAAGCTCAAAACATTTAGAAAAGCTTATTTTCGCAGTTTATAAGCTTATTAGTAGCTTATTTCATTTATTGGGCTTAACGAGCCAAAATAAGGGCCCGTTAAGGTTTAATGATCCAAGAGGTTAGGGGGAACACTAGGTTAGTCGAAATCCATAATTTTAAGTTATAATATCATTTCAAAACAGCTTATTCTCATAGCTTATCACAATAAGCTAAAAAGAGCTTTTTGGGCTTATAAGCCCACGTAAGGTTTTTATGTTTCTGAAAATAGTTTCCATAGCGTTTTACTTTGAGTCTCGTTAGATGGTCAAGCTAAGTTTTTAGGTCGACTTATCTTTCATTCCTGTTAGTATTTCAAGTAAACAAATAGGTCGTGTGAAAATACTTAGGGGTCGTGTGTTGAAATTAAACATGGCGAGGCCAAAGTGTAGGCCAAAACTCATATCGTAAAAACAATATAAGTTGGAAAAATAAACTAAGTGTTATAGTACGTTTCGTGCATGTTCAATATAACATAGTAACGTGTGATTTTTAGGGAGTATATGTTATTATTAGTTCCATATTATTATAGGTACTCGTTAAGGACTTAGCAAACATACAATACGACATATAATATGTGCATGTTACGTTTTTGTTTCTTATTTTATTTGGACGAAGTGTTTGTGCAAAATACATAATACGTATATAAATATGTAAGAAAATAGCGATTAGAAGGTCTCACCTCACCTTAAAAGGTGGAGTAAAACAAGACGTATGGTTCGTGTATATGGTTCAACGTGTTGTGGTTCACTTCTCGTCCTTCCAAGGTTCAAGTAGACTCCAAGCTTGCTTCCTAGGTTCGTCTTGAAACGTGGTACACTTGAGAATCCTTTCGTCCCTCTCTAGCTCCTTTTCGTTAGTATTTTTTATGGTAGTGGTACGTATGAGGGTATGTAGTGATGTTGTTTGCATGTAAAGTTTATATAGGCTGAAATTTGAAGTGTAGAAACAAGATAGGTTCGCATGAGTGAAGATTGCATGTTAGGCGAATAGTATCACCATTCACAATGCCCAATCGAAGGTTTACATTGCTAAGATCTCGTGTGATTTGTTCCTGCTCACTCCTGACGCATTCTTACATTTACATTGTTCATTTAGATGGGATTGGAGAGCAATGGGTGGTGCTAAGGAATGTCATGACACGTTTAGAACTTATCTTTGCATATTGAGTTTGGTAGTTTACTTAGGGTGTTTCTGGGGTAGTAGTCGAGTAATAATAAGTGTAACTTGAGTTGTTTCTACTTCTTTGGTACTAGGTGAGACGAGGTAAACAAAAATATAGTTAGGTTGTGTGTAGAAATCGTAAAAACATAGGGTGGTTTTGGGTGTGTCGCGGCAGTGCAAAAGAAAGAAAAATAATAAAAGTGCGTTTGGGCTTGTGCTTGGTGGGCTAACGTTTGGTCTCGGCCCAGCAGCAAATAAAAAGAAAAAGGGAGTCCGTTTGGTTTGTGTTGTGTAATCCGTGGCCCAAAGGGTGTTGGGGGCCCACCTGGGGTGTCTCGATTATCGTGTCGAAGTTAAAAAAATATTAGTGAGTGTTCTCGGGAAGTTTCGTAGGTTCGGGAAATATATAAATAGTATACGTTATTTAGACGAAACGTATTATTAAATAATAACGCGTTATATAATTATTTATCGTTCGCAATAATTATAGGCAACCTAGGTTGTGTGTAAGCATCGTTCCTGGGTAAACGGTCAATCACAGTTATCATAGTGGTTCAATATCAAGCCATATCATAAAAAAAAAAAATTTGTTACCCGCAAAATGGTGTTAATTTATCGTAACATTGTTTTATTTATTTGTTTGCATTTACTAATCGTATGGGAAATTTACGAGAGGTTACATTACCTATTTCTTACAGGGAATTCCGTCCCGGAATTGTAGTCTAAGATAGTTGTCGAGGGTGTCTTAGGTGAAGAGATGTGGGTACTTGGAACGAATCTGATCCTCGCGCTCCCAGGTGTATTCCGGTCCTCGCTTGGAGTCCCAACGAACTTTGACAATAGGGATACGGTTTTGTTTCAGTTGTTTGACTTCTCTATCCATGATTTCAATAGGTTCCTCAGTAAAGATAAGGTTATCATCTAGTCGAATTTCCTTCAATGGAATCACGAGAGATTCATCGGATAAACACTTCTTAAGGTTTGACACATGAAAGGTGTCGTGAATCCGACTAAGTTCTTCGGGTAGTTCTAGTCTATAAGCCACGGGTCCTATCCTTTCCAGGATTTTGAATGGACAGATGTATCTGGGGTTCAACTTTCCATGCTTTCCAAATCGTACCATTCCCTTCCAGGGAGATACTTTCAATAAGACTCTGTCTCCTATTTGAAATTCCATGGGTTTCCTTTTTAGGTCTGCGTAGCTTTTCTGTCGGTCTCGGGCTGCTTGTAAGCGTTGCTTAATCTTAATGATTTTCTCGGTTGTTTCCCTAACAAGGTCTGGTCCTATAAGTTGCCTTTCTCCGACTTCTGCCCAACAGACGGGCGATCTGCACTTCCTACCATACAGTGCTTCGAATGGTGCTGCTTTTATACTGGCGTGGTAACTATTGTTGTATGAAAACTCTGCTAATGGTAAGTGCTTATCCCAACCTTTTCCAAAATCGATAACGCATGCTCGGAGCATATCTTCCAAGGTTTGAATAGTTCTTTCACTTTGACCATCAGTTTGAGGGTGGTACGCGGTGCTCATATCTAGTTTAGTTCCTAAGGCTTTCTGATGTTCTGCCTTTACCCTTGAACATGTTAAACATTTACTGACATATTCTGCGATGTCAGCCTTCATGTTTGGCCACCAATATAGTCTCTTTAAATCCTGATACATCTTGTCAGAACCTGGATGAATGGAGTATTTTGACTTGTGGGACTCATACATGATGAGCTCACGAATACCTCCGATCATCGGGATCCAACTTCTGTCCTTGAAACATAGTGTTCCATCAGATTTCTTCACGAAACCATTCTTATTCTCGGGCATACCGTAAATCTTTTCTTTGGATCGGTTTTCTTCTTTAAGTGCTTCGTTCTGCGCGGTAAGGATTTGGGATGGAAGGGGTGAGTGAATAGTCATCCCTAGTGATCTAACTCGAAGGGGTTTCAATCGTTCCTTTCGGCTTAACGCATCTGCTACTACATTAGCCTTTCCTGGGTGGTAACGGATCTCACAATCATAATCGCTGAGCAACTCTAGCCAGCGACGTTGCCTCATATTCAAATCCTTCTGATCCAAAATGTGTTGAAGACTCTTGTGATCGGTGTATACGGTGCATTTGGTGCCATATAAGTAGTGTCTCCACAACTTGAGTGCAAACACTACAGCTCCTAACTCCAAGTCATGAGTCGTGTAGTTTTCCTCATGTTTCTTTAGTTGGCGGGATGCATAAGCTATCACTTTGCTTCTTTGCATCAAAACTGCTCCTAGTCCATGATAAGATGCGTCGCAATATACTATAAAGTCCTCGTTTCCTTCTGGGAGGGCTAATATTGGAGCTTCACAAAGCTTTTGTTTTAACAACTGGAAGGCTGCTTCTTCCTTTTCTTCCCAGATGTACTTCTCATTCTTTTGGGTCAACTTAGTCAACGGCTTTGCAATTTTGGAGAATCCTTCTATAAATCTCCGGTAGTAACCTGCGAGACCTAAAAATTGACGAATCTCCGTGGGGTTTGTAGGAGATGACCAACCTTTAACAGCCTCAATCTTTGCAGGGTCTACGTGAATACCTTGACTATCGATGATGTGTCCTAAAAACTGTACGGTGTGAATCCAAAAGTCGCATTTAGAGAACTTAGCGTACAATTCTTCCTTCTTGAGCAGTTCTAAAATGATTTGTAAATGTCCCGCATGTTCTTCTTCGTTGTGAGAGTAGATCAAAATATCGTCGATGAATACTATTACAAACTTATCCAAGTAAGGTTTGCATACTCGATTCATTAAATCCATGAAAACTGCTGGTGCATTGATCAGACCGAACGGCATTACTTGAAATTCGTAGTGACCATAGCGCGTTCTGAACGCAGTTTTCGGAATATCTTCTTCTCGAACTCTTAGCTGATGGTATCCTGATCTTAGATCAATTTTTGAGTACACACTTGATCCTTGCAATTGGTCGAACAGATCATCAATTCGAGGTAATGGGTATCGATTCTTTACCGTAAGTTTATTCAACTCCCGGTAATCGATGCACATTCGAAAGGATCCATCCTTCTTCTTAACGAACAAAATTGGAGCTCCCCAAGGTGATGAGCTTGGTCGAATAAATCCTTTATCCGATAATTCCTTTAGTTGTTCTGACAATTCTTCCATTTCAGATGGCGCTAGCCTATAAGGTGCTTTAGCTACTGGTGCCGCTCCAGGCACTAGTTCAATCTGAAATTCTACTTGACGTACAGGTGGAATACCAGGTAATTCTTCAGGGAATACTTCAGGGAAATCCCTAACGATAAGAACGTCATCAAGCTACCTTTCGGATGACTTACTTTCCGTAACTTGAGCCATGAATACTTGACATCCTTCCTTCATGTATTTTATTACTCGCATACATGAGATAATTCCATATCGAGGTTTGCTTTTGTCGCCTTGGACAATGAGTGTTTCATCCTTGAGTGGTATATGGACGGCCTTTTCGTCACAGTGAATCCTAGCACGATGGTGGGATAGCCAATCCATGCCGACGATAGCGTCGAAGCTACCAAGTTGAACCGGCATAAGATCAATGGCAAAAGGTTTTTCAGATAAGGTTAGGGTGCAATCTTTCATGATAGTATTGGTGTCTATTAAATTCCCGTCAGCCATTTCGACTTCGTAGGTGGTGTTTAGCTTAGAGGGGGTAACATTAAGTAAAGGGGCAAACGTATCCGATATAAAACTCTTATCGGCGCCCGAATCAAACAATACTTTAGCATTATGATGGTTTAGTAGAAACGTACCGGTGACTACATCGGGTCCGTTTCCATCTCCGAGTAGGTATACTCTAGCTTGGGCGTTGGCTGGTTCGTTTCCTTTTGGGCAGTTTCTCCGGATGTGTCCTACTTCTCCGCATCCGAAACAAGTGGGTGGTATAGCTAATGCGTTGCTTCCCGTAGCAGGAATCTTACAGTTCCTGGTTTGATGACCGATTTTATGACATTTGTGACATCGGACGGTACAACGACCCTCATGATGAAGTTTGCATCGCTGGCACAGGGGTTTCTGTCCGTTGTACCCTACACCTTCCGTAGCGGTGTAGACTCGGGGTTTTTCTTGTCTTTGGTTCTGCTGCTGAGTGCTTCGGGTGTTGTGATAGGGCTGGTGGTTCCGATTATTGTTGCGTTGGTTGTTGTTGCGGTGATGACTGTTGTAGTTCTGCTGGTTGTTGTTGTGATGGTGAGTGGTCCTTTTATCGTCCAATTTCCTTTTTAGTTCATTGTATTTCACTTCTCGATCCAGAAGTTTCTGAGCAAGTTCCATTGCTGCTTCCAAGGTTGGCGGATTGGCTGAGGTGACATTTCCTTCAATACTCCTAGGGAGTCCTTCGACATATTTCTCTAATGTCTTCTCATAATCGGGTACCATGGTAGGGCATAGTATCTTAAGTTCTTGGAATCTCCGGTTGTAACTTCTCAAATCAACTCCTTTCACTATTAGGGTATGGAACTCATCTTCGAGTTTTCGCAGTTCGGAACGGGGACAATACTTCTTTAGTATTTTAGCCTTGAATTCAATCCAAGTAAGCTGATGTGCTGCTTCTGCTCCTAGTGTTTGAACGGTAGAGTTCCACCAGGATAGAGCGTCTTGCATTAGCGTTCCCGTTGCGAAGCTCACTTTGTTGTTTTCCGAGCATCCACTTCTTTGGAAAACAGTTTCACTTCTTTCAAACCATTGAGCTAATTCCGACACTCCTTCAATTCCTTTGAAATACGTCGGTTGACATGCTATGAAGTCTTTGTAGGTGCAGTAGCGGGGTGCCGGTGCATTTCCGTCTCTATTACGGTTTTGTTCAGCTAAAACGGCATTTACGCCGTCAGCGATTGCTTGCTGGATTGCAGTCGGGGTCATAACTTCGGGGTTTGTTGGTGCGGCGTTCGTGGTTGTTCTCCTAGTCCTAGCCATATTGCTATAAAAGAAGGTATATTATTAGAACATTTATAATAATCTTATCACGTTGAAAATACATATCGAGTAATGAATAGTTAAATATAGGTCGTAGTTACAATGATTCAATCATCGTAAGTTTTTGTATGTTGGGATAACACACATAACGAATAAGTTTGACCTGTATGAACCAATAAATTACGATATAATGCAACGTAAATAAAGATAAAATAAACTTCCATAAATCAATGTCACGGTGTTACAACACTTATTTGTACTTGTGCAAATGTTTACAAAACACGACAAGATATTCTTATTTGTAGGACATTGATTTTTCTTAACAAGGTGGTGGTCTCATGGTTTTCCTAAGGCCTTGTCTAGGCGGTTTTGGAGTTCTTGAATGGCAGTGGACATGGTTTCCATGGTTTGATCTCGAGCTCTTTCCCTTTCTCGAGCTTCTAGCAGGGCTTGCCTAAGGCGTAGGTTTTCAGTGTTGATTCTCTCAATTTCTCGGTCTAAAGTTCCCAATGCTATTTCGGTTGAGGTGTTAGCCCCACAAAGAGCTCCTATGAATTCCATTGATTCCCAAAATAGAGAATCCAACTTTTCGACCTTATCCTCTACTGCAAGATGACCAATTATGAGACTGTTCATGTCATCTTCAAAGGTTTCTAGAAGTTCCTGTGGAATCTTGTTGAGTATACTAGCGATGGAATCAAGTCGGTCTTCGTGGCGAACCATTCTTGCAGCTAACAATGGTATGGTATGGTGTATGGGTTCCCCAGTGACTGGCAGTATTCGGGAGGTAGAGTAAGAACTTTCCCCAAGTTCCCTTGTTGTTGGTGTTCCTTCTTGAGATCTCCAATATCGCATAATGGGCAATAAGAAAGACCATTTACGAGCATCTGCCCGCTTGTGGGTCCTTCGGCGACTACGGTGAACACTAGATTCTGAGGCGGTTGGGCGGATTGGGTAAATCTTTCGGTGGGGTGGTAGAGGGACACTTTGGTAAGGTACTGGTGGTGATGCTAGTGGAGGTGATACTATAGGTGATGGTGTTAGTGGTACAGTAGTAGTTTGGCTGTAGAAGATAGTTGGTACTGGTGGTATTACTGGTGGTGCAGGTGGTAATGGCACAACTGATTCATATGGTATGACAAGAGCTGGTGTTGGTACAGCAGTACTTGCTTCATACGGCTGAAGTTGTCTAATTTGCCTAGATCGGCGAATCGGACCAGATGTTGCCAGAGGAGAAGCCTCTGTGTCAGATGCTGGCAGAAATTGCTGGCTTTGCATGTATCTGTCGGTAGCAGGAGACATAGGCATAGGTGAGGTAGCATAGACTGAAGTAACATCTTCAGTTCCTGAGTTTGAGGACAAGCTGATAGGGTGGGTGTTCGAAGACATGATACTGTAATAAATTTCCCGATTAGTAAATGTAAGCATAATTATAACCAATTTAAAAATGCTATAAAGGTAAATAATACTTTTTACTAATTACTGGGATGCGTAGGCACGAAGGGCGTAGGATGGTATTTTATGAAAATTTTGTCCCGTTTAAAGTGTAGTTATAGTCCAATGTTCCAAAAACACTTGGTTCACTATAACCGTAGCTCTGATACCAATCTATAACACCCCCAAAATCGATCAATACAGCGGAAGACTTAAAATGTCAGCGGAAGACTTTTGGGGTATTATATTGTGGATCTTTCGTCACAATTATAGAAAACGATTCAAGTGATCGTTTTAAGTTTTATTTAAAATACCAAATATTCATAATTTCAAGAGAATTCGTTATTCAACAACAAGTTTTATTTAAAGAGAAATAAACGTTTCTTTATTTGCCCACTTCGTGCCGTTGCCATCCATTCCGTTTAGTTACCTGAGATAAACATGCTAAAAGTCAACAAAAGTTGAGTGAAATTCATAGGTTTATATTTAAGAGTTTGAACACAAGAGATAGATGTTTATTGTAATATCGATACAAATAAACAAGTTAGAAAATCACATTCATTATTGCATTAAGCTCATGACACTCAACGATTCAACAGACATCAATATTTTCATAATAATGATGTGAAATATATAGCCCCCAAGATAGGTATTTGCCAGTAACCTATTATATTCAAATAACGTGTATTTGGTGACTTTCCTCTAGCAACCAAATGGGGATTGTCAATCCCTAATAGATCTATTCACAATTATTTACGTTCACTTTTCAAGTGATTAAGGTTCATGATCGAGGGACTTTTGGCAATAGCTACTTAAGCAATAATAAGATCAGGAAAAGACTTGTGTTCGGTTTTTAAGCATGTATCCCCCCACAGAAAAATTAGTTAAATGTGGGCTATGAACTCACCTTAGTAGGATAGTAGAACAATTGTAATCTCAACAATGCAAGGCAACGGCTTCACACACAACCTAAAAGATATGGCACGTTTCAGTTCTTAAGTCTCGTTTTATTGCGAACGTTTATTATTAATTATAAGAAATCGATAAAGTACATACGTGATGTGTTGCGTCGTATAAAAATGAATAATGGTTACGTATTGTTTTATTCGTCTAAATATAGTTTATCGTTATATAAGTTTTATTCGTATTATATATATATATATAATAAGTTACGTTTAATTATTTATCGTTTTAATATATAATCAAATATATATATATATATTAAATATAGAATTATTATTAAAAGTAAATATTTCAATTCGATCCTTAATGTTTTCTCAATTTTACACTTTTTACCCTTAACGGAAAACATTTACGTCGTTAGTCCAAAAGTTATATATATTTACATTTTTAGTCCAAAATTCAAATATATACATTTATTATCCTTAAGTTTCAATATTTACAGTTTATACCCCTTAGAAAACAGTTTTTATACTTTTTCACTAAAGTTTACCAATTTGGCAAATTTAGTCCCTATCCCTCGTATATTTGCAAAAATAGTCCCAACTCTACCAAATTCAAAACTTAACAATTTTATTATTTCATTAAGCTCAAAACATTTAGAAAAGCTTATTTTCGCAGTTTATAAGCTTATTAGTAGCTTATTTCGTTTATTGGGCTTAACGAGCCAAAATAAGGGCCCGTTAAGGTTTAATGATCCAAGAGGTTAGGGGGAACACTAGGTTAGTCGAAATCCATAATTTTAAGTTATAATATCATTTCAAAACAGCTTATTCTCATAGCTTATCACAATAAGCTAAAAAGAGCTTTTTGGGCTTATAAGCCCACGTAAGGTTTTTATGTTTTTGAAAATAGTTTCCATAGCGTTTTACTTTGAGTCTCGTTAGATGGTCAAGCTAAGTTTTTAGGTCGACTTATCTTTCATTCCTGTTAGTATTTCAAGTAAACAAATAGGTCGTGTGAAAATACTTAGGGGTCGTGTGTTGAAATTAAACATGGCGAGGCCAAAGTGTAGGCCAAAACTCATATCGTAAAAACAATATAAGTTGGAAAAATAAACTAAGTGTTATAGTACGTTTCGTGCATGTTCAATATAACATAGTAACGTGTGATTTTTAGGGAGTATATGTTATTATTAGTTCCATATTATTATAGGTACTCGTTAAGGACTTAGCAAACATACAATACGACATATAATATGTGCATGTTACGTTTTTGTTTCTTATTTTATTTGGACGAAGTGTTTGTGCAAAATACATAATACGTATATAAATATGTAAGAAAATAGCGATTAGAAGGTCTCACCTCACCTTAAAAGGTGGAGTAAAACAAGACGTATGGTTCGTGTATATGGTTCAACGTGTTGTGGTTCACTTCTCGTCCTTCCAAGGTTCAAGTAGACTCCAAGCTTGCTTCCTAGGTTCGTCTTGAAACATGGTACACTTGAGAATCCTTTCGTCCCTCTCTAGCTCCTTTTCGTTAGTATTTTTGATGGTAGTGGTACGTATGAGGGTATGTAGTGATGTTGTTTGCATGTAAAGTTTATATAGGCTGAAATTTGAAGTGTAGAAACAAGATAGGTTCACATGAGTGAAGATTGCATGTTAGGCGAATAGTATCACCATTCACAATGCCCAATCGAAGGTTTACATTGCTAAGATCTCGTGTGATTTGTTCCTGCTCACTCCTGACGCATTCTTACATTTACATTGTTCATTTAGATGGGATCGGAGAGCAATGGGTGGTGCTAAGGAATGTCTTGACACGTTTAGAACTTATCTTTGCATATTGAGTTTGGTAGTTTACTTAGGGTGTTTCTGGGGTAGTAGTCGAGTAATAATAAGTGTAACTTGAGTTGTTTCTACTTCTTTGGTACTAGGTGAGACGAGGTAAACAAAAATATAGTTAGGTTGTGTGTAGAAATCGTAAAAACATAGGGTGGTTTTGGGTGTGTCGCGGCAGTGCAAAAGAAAGAAAAATAATAAAAGTGCGTTTGGGCTTGTGCTTGGTGGGCTAACGTTTGGTCTCGGCCCAGCAGCAAATAAAAAGAAAAAGGGAGTCCGTTTGGTTTGTGTTGTGTAATCCGTGGCCCAAAGGGTGTTGGGGGCCCACCTGGGGTGTCTCGATTATCGTGTCGAAGTTCAAAAATATTAGTGAGTGTTCTCGGGAAGTTTCGTAGGTTCGGGAACTATATAAATAGTATACGTTATTTAGACGAAACGTATTATTAAATAATAACGCGTTATATAATTATTTATCGTTCGCAATAATTATAGGCAACCTAGGTTGTGTGTAAGCATCGTTCCTGGGTAAACGGTCAATCACAGTTATCATAGTGGTTCAATATCAAGCCATATCATAAAAAAAAAAATTTTGTTACCCGCAAAATGGTGTTAATTTATCGTTACACTGTTTTATTTATTTGTTTGCATTTACTAATCGTATGGGAAATTTACGAGAGGTTACATGATCCAACAACAAGATTTACACGTTTAGTCCCTTTTCATCCGTTTCTATACGTTTTTACCCATTTCTGTTTGTTTTTACATGTTTTTTATGCTTATGTTATGACCCGAATAAAAATGTAACTGATTTAATGTAACCGAACTGATCCAACAACACGATTTACACGTTTAGTCCCTTTTCATCCGTTTCCATACGTTTTTACCCATTTCTGTTTGTTTTTACACGTTTTTTATGCATGTGTTATGACCCGAATAAAAATATAACCGTTTTAATGAAACCGAACAGATCCAACAACACCATTAAAACGTTTCGTCCCATTTCATCCGTTTCCATGCGTATTTACCCATTTCTGTTTGTTTTTACATGTTTTTATGCATGTGTTATGGCCCGAATAAAAATATACCTGATTTAATGAAACCGAACAGATCCAACAACACGATTTACACGTTTAGTCCCTTTTCACCCATTTCCATACGTTTTTACCCATTTCTGTTTGTTTTTACACGTTTTTTATGCTTGTGTTATGACCCGAATAAAAATATAACCGATTTAATGAAACCGAACTGATCCAACAACACGATTTACACGTTTAGTCCCATTTCATCCGTTTCCATACGTTTTTACCAATTTTTGTTTGTTTTTACATGTTTTTTATGCATATGTTATAACCCAAATAAAAATATAACCGACTTAATGAAAACGAACTGATCCAACAACACGATTTACAAGTTTTGTCCCTTTACATCCGTTACCATATGTTTTTACCCATTTCTGTTTGTTTTTACACGTTTTTTATGCTTGTGTTATGACCCGATTAAAAATATAACCGATTTAATAAAACCGAACTGATCCAACAACACGATTTACACGTTTAGTCCCTTTTCATCCGTTTCCATACGTTTTTACCCATTTTTGTTTGTTTTTACACGTTTTTTCTGCTTGTGTTTTGACCTGAATAAAAATGTAACTGATTTAATGAAACCAAACTGATCCAACAACATGATTTACACGTTTAGTCCCTTTTCATCCGTTTCCATACGTTTTTACCAATTTCTGTTTGTTTTTACACGTTTTTTATGCTTGTGTTTTGACCTGAATAAAAATGTAACTGATTTAATGAAACCGAACTGATCCAACAACATGATTTACACGTTTAGTCCTTTTTCATCCGTTTCCATACGTTTTTACCAATTTCTGTTTGTTTTTACACGTTTTTTATGCATGTGTTATGACCTGAATAAAAATATAACCGTTTTAATGAAACCGAACAGATCCAACAACACGATTTACACGTTTAGTCCCTTTTCATCCGTTTCCATACGTTTTTACCCATTTCTGTTTGTTTTTACATGTTTTTATGCATGTGTTATGACCCGAATAAAAATACAACGATTTAATGAAACCGAACTAATCCAACAACACGATTTACACGTTTAGTCCCTTTTCATCCGTTTCCACACGTTTTTACCCATTTCTGTTTGTTTTTACACGATTTTTATGCTTGTGTTATGACCCGAATAAAAATGTAACTGATTTAATGAAACCGAACTGATCCAACAACACGATTTACACGTTTAGTCCCTTTTCATCCGTTTCCATACGTTTTTAACCATTTCTGTTTGTTTTTACACGTCTTTTATGCATGTGTTATGACCCGAAGAAAAATATTACCGATTTAACGAAACCGAGCTAATCCAACAACACGATTTACACGTTTAGTCCGTTTTCATCCGTTTCCATACGTTTTTACCCATTTCTGTTTGTTTTTACACGTTTTTTATGCATGTGTTATGACCCGAATAAAAATATAACCGATTTAATGAAACCGGACTGATCCAACAACACGATTTATACGTTTAGTCCCTTTTCATCCGTTTCCATGCATTTTTACCCAATTATGTTTGTTTTTACACGTTTTTTATGCTTGTGTTATGACCCGAATAAAAATATAACCGATTTAATAAAACAGAACTGATCCAACAACACGATTTACACGTTTAGTCCCTTTTCATCCATTTCCATACGTTTTTACCCATTTTTGTTTGTTTTTGCACGTTTTTTATGCATGTGTTATGACCCGAATAAAAATATAACCGATTTAATGAAACCGAACTGATCCAACAACACGATTTACACGTTCAATCCCTTTTCATCCGTTTCCATACGTTTTTTCCCATTTCTGTTTGTTTTTACACGTTTTTTATGCATGTGTTACGACCCGAATAAAAATATAACCGATTTAATGAAACCGAACTGATCCAACAACACGATTTACATGTTTAGTCCCTTTTCATCCGTTTCCAAACGTTTTCACCCATTTCTGTTTGTTTTTACACGTTATTTATGCTTGTGTTATGACCTGAATAAAAATGTAACCGTTTTAATGAAACCGAACAGATCCAACAACACGATTTACACGTTTAGACCCTTTTCATCCGTTTCCATGCATTTTTACCCATTTCTGTTTGTTTTTACACGTTTTTTAGGCATGTGTTATGGCCCGAATAAAAATATACCTGATTTAATTAAACCGAACAAATCCAACAACACGATTTACACGTTTAGTCCCTTTTCATCCGTTTCAATGCATTTTTACCCAATTCTGTTTGTTTTTACACGTTTTTTATGCTTGGGTTATGACCCGAATAAAAATATAACCGATTTAATAAAACCGAACTGATCCAACAACACGATTTACACGTTTAGTCCCTTTCATCCGTTTCCATACGTTTTTACCCATTTTTGTTTGTTTTTGCACGTTTTTTATGCATGTGTTATGACCCGAATAAAAATATAACCGATTTAATGAAACCGAACTGATCCAACAACACGATTTACACGTTCAATCCCTTTTCATCCGTTTCCATACGTTTTTTCCCATTTCTGTTTGTTTTTACACGTTTTTTATGCATGTGTTATGACCCGAATAAAAATATAACCGATTTAATGAAACCGAACTGATCCAACAACACGATTTACATGTTTAGTCCCTTTTCATCCGTTTCCAAACGTTTTTACCCATTTCTGTTTGTTTTTACACGTTATTTATGCTTGTGTTATGACCTGAATAAAAATGTAACCGTTTTAATGAAACTGAACAGATCCAACAACACGATTTACACGTTTAGTCCATTTTCATCTGTTTCCATGCGTTTTTACCCATTTCTGTTTGTTTTTACACATTTTTTATGCATGTGTTATGGCCCGAATAAAAATATACCTGATTTAATTAAACCGAACAAATCCAACAACACGATTTACACGTTTAGTCCCTTTTCACCCGTTTCCATACATTTTTACCCATTTTTGTTTGTTTTTACACATTTTTTATACTTGTGTTATGACCCGAATAAAAATATAACCGATTTAATGAAACCGAACTGATCCAACAACACGATTTACACGTTTAGTCCCATTTCATCCGTTTCCATACGTTTTTACCAATTTTTGTTTGTTTTTACACGTTTTTTATGCATGTGTTATGACCCGAATAAAAATATAACCGATTTAATGAAACCGAACTAATCCAACAACACGATTTACACGTTTTGTCCCTTTTCATCCGTTTCCATACGTTTTTACCAATTTCAGTTTGTTTTTACACGTTTTTTATGCATGTGTTATGACCCGAATAAAAATATAACCGTTTTAATGAAACCGAACTGATCCAACAACACGATTTACACGTTTAGTCCCTTTTCATCCGTTTCCATACATTTTTACCCATTTCTGTTTGTTTTTACACGTTTTTTATGCATGCGTTATGACCCGAATAAAAATATAACCGATTTAATGAAACCGAACTAATCCAACAACACGATTTACACGTTCAGTCCCTTTTCATCCGTTTCCATACGTTTTTTCCTATTTCTGTTTGTTTTTACACGTTTTTTATGCATGTGTTATGACCCGAATAAAAATATAACCGATTTAATGAAACCGAACTGATCCAACAACACGATTTACACGTTTAGTCCCTTTTCATCCGTTTCCATTCGTTTTTACCCATTTCTGTTTGTTTTTACACGTTTTTTATGCTTGTGTTATGACCTGAATAAAAATGTAACCGTTTTAATGAAACCGAACAGATCCAACAACACGATTTACACGTTTAGTCCCTTTTCATCCGTTTCCATTCGTTTTTACCCATTTCTGTTTGTTTTTACACGTTTTTTATGCATGTGTTATGGCCCGAATAAAAATATACCTGATTTAATTAAACCGAACAAATCCAACAACACGATTTACACGTTTAGTCCCTTTTCACCCGTTTCCATACATTTTTACCCATTTCTGTTTGTTTTTACACGTTTTTTATACTTGTGTTATGACCCGAATAAAAATATAACCGATTTAATGAAACCGAACTGATCCAACAAAACGATTTACACGTTTAGTCCCATTTCATCCGTTTCCATACGTTTTTACCAATTTTTGTTTGTTTTTACACGTTTTTTATGCATGTGTTATGACCCGAATAAAAATATAACCGATTTAATGAAACCGAACTGATCCAACAACACGATTTACACGTTTTGTCCCTTTTCATCCGTTTCCATACGTTTTTACAAATTTCTGTTTGTTTTTACACGTTTTTTATGCATGTGTTATGACCCGAATAAAAATATAACCGTTTTAATGAAACCGAACTGATCCAACAACACGATTTACACGTTTAGTCCCTTTTCATCCGTTTCCATACGTTTTTACCAATTTCTGTTTGTTTTTACACGTTTTTTATGCTTGTGTTTTGACCTGAATAAAAATGTAACTGATTTAATGAAACCGAACTGATCCAACAACATGATTTACACGTTTAGTCCTTTTTCATCCGTTTCCATACGTTTTTACCAATTTCTGTTTGTTTTTACACGTTTTTTATGCATGTGTTATGACCTGAATAAAAATATAACCGTTTTAATGAAACCGAACAGATCCAACAACACGATTTACACGTTTAGTCCCTTTTCATCCGTTTCCATACGTTTTTACCCATTTCTGTTTGTTTTTACATGTTTTTATGCATGTGTTATGACCCGAATAAAAATACAACGATTTAATGAAACCGAACTAATCCAACAACACGATTTACACGTTTAGTCCCTTTTCATCCGTTTCCACACGTTTTTACCCATTTCTGTTTGTTTTTACACGATTTTTATGCTTGTGTTATGACCCGAATAAAAATATAACTGATTTAATGAAACCGAACTGATCCAACAACACGATTTACACGTTTAGTCCCTTTTCATCCGTTTCCATACGTTTTTACCCATTTCTGTTTGTTTTTACACGTCTTTTATGCATGTGTTATGACCCGAAGAAAAATATTACCGATTTAACGAAACCGAGCTAATCCAACAACACGATTTACACGTTTAGTCCGTTTTCATCCGTTTCCATACGTTTTTACCCATTTCTGTTTGTTTTTACACGTTTTTTATGCATGTGTTATGACCCGAATAAAAATATAACCGATTTAATGAAACCGGACTGATCCAACAACACGATTTATACGTTTAGTCCCTTTTCATCCGTTTCCATGCATTTTTACCCAATTCTGTTTGTTTTTACACGTTTTTTATGCTTGTGTTATGACCCGAATAAAAATATAACCGATTTAATAAAACAGAACTGATCCAACAACACGATTTACACGTTTAGTCCCTTTTCATCCGTTTCCATACGTTTTTACCCATTTTTGTTTGTTTTTGCACGTTTTTTATGCATGTGTTATGACCCGAATAAAAATATAACCGATTTAATGAAACCGAACTGATCCAACAACACGATTTACACGTTCAATCCCTTTTCATCCGTTTCCATACGTTTTTTCCCATTTCTGTTTGTTTTTACACGTTTTTATGCATGTGTTATGACCCGAATAAAAATATAACCGATTTAATGAAACCGAACTGATCCAACAACACGATTTACATGTTTAGTCCCTTTTCATCCGTTTCCAAACGTTTTCACCCATTTCTGTTTGTTTTTACACGTTATTTATGCTTGTGTTATGACCTGAATAAAAATGTAACCGTTTTAATGAAACCGAACAGATCCAACAACACGATTTACACGTTTAGACCCTTTTCATCCGTTTCCATGCATTTTTACCCATTTCTGTTTGTTTTTACACTTTTTTTATGCATGTGTTATGGCCCGAATAAAAATATAGCTGATTTAATTAAACCGAACAAATCCAACAACACGATTTACACGTTTAGTCCCTTTTCATCCGTTTCAATGCATTTTTACCCAATTCTGTTTGTTTTTACACGTTTTTTATGCTTGGGTTATGACCCGAATAAAAATATAACCGATTTAATAAAACCGAACTGATCCAACAACACGATTTACACGTTTAGTCCCTTTTCATCCGTTTCCATACGTTTTTACCCATTTTTGTTTGTTTTTGCACGTTTTTTATGCATGTGTTATGACCCGAATAAAAATATAACCGATTTAATGAAACCGAACTGATCCAACAACACGATTTACACGTTCAATCCCTTTTCATCCGTTTCCATACGTTTTTTCCCATTTCTGTTTGTTTTTACACGTTTTTTATGCATGTGTTATGACCCGAATAAAAATATAACCGATTTAATAAAACCGAACTGATCCAACAACACGATTTACATGTTTAGTCCCTTTTCATCCGTTTCCAAACGTTTTTACCCATTTCTGTTTGTTTTTACACGTTATTTATGCTTGTGTTATGACCTGAATAAAAATGTAACCGTTTTAATGAAACCGAACAGATCCAACAACACGATTTACACGTTTAGTCCCTTTTCATCTGTTTCCATGCGTTTTTACCCATTTCTGTTTGTTTTTACACATTTTTTATGCATGTGTTATGGCCCGAATAAAAATATACCTGATTTAATTAAACCGAACAAATCCAACAACACGATTTACACGTTTAGTCCCTTTTCACCCGTTTCCATACATTTTTACCCATTTTTGTTTGTTTTTACACATTTTTTATACTTGTGTTATGACCCGAATAAAAATATAACCGATTTAATGAAACCGAACTGATCCAACAACACGATTTACACGTTTAGTCCCATTTCATCCGTTTCCATACGTTTTTACCAATTTTTGTTTGTTTTTACACGTTTTTTATGCATGTGTTATGACCCGAATAAAAATATAACCGATTTAATGAAACCGAACTAATCCAACAACACGATTTACACGTTTTGTCCCTTTTCATCCGTTTCCATACGTTTTTACCAATTTCAGTTTGTTTTTACACGTTTTTTATGCATGTGTTATGACCCGAATAAAAATATAACCGTTTTAATGAAACCGAACTGATCCAACAACACGATTTACACGTTTAGTCCCTTTTCATCCGTTTCCATACATTTTTACCCATTTCTGTTTGTTTTTACACGTTTTTTATGCATGCGTTATGACCCGAATAAAAATATAACCGATTTAATGAAACCGAACTAATCCAACAACACGATTTACACGTTCAGTCCCTTTTCATCCGTTTCCATACGTTTTTTCCTATTTCTGTTTGTTTTTACACGTTTTTTACGCATGTGTTATGACCCAAATAAAAATATAACCGATTTAATGAAACCGAACTGATCCAACAACACGATTTACACGTTTAGTCCCTTTTCATCCGTTTCCATTCGTTTTTACCCATTTCTGTTTGTTTTTACACGTTTTTTATGCTTGTGTTATGACCTGAATAAAAATGTGACCGTTTTAATGAAACCGAACAGATCCAACAACACGATTTACACGTTTAGTCCCTTTTCATCCGTTTCCATTCGTTTTTACCCATTTCTGTTTGTTTTTACACTTTTTTATGCATGTGTTATGGCCCGAATAAGAATATACCTGATTTAATTAAACCGAACAAATCCAACAACACGATTTACACGTTTAGTCCCTTTTCACCCGTTTCCATACATTTTTACCCATTTCTGTTTGTTTTTACACGTTTTTTATACTTGTGTTATGACCCGAATAAAAATATAACCGATTTAATGAAACCGAACTGATCCAACAAAACGATTTACACGTTTAGTCCCATTTCATCCGTTTCCATACGTTTTTACCAATTTTTGTTTGTTTTTACACGTTTTTTATGCATGTGTTATGACCCGAATAAAAATATAACCGATTTAATGAAACCGAACTGATCCAACAACACGATTTACACGTTTTGTCCCTTTTCATCCGTTTCCATACGTTTTTACCAATTTCTGTTTGTTTTTACACGTTTTTTATGCATGTGTTATGACCCGAATAAAAATATAACCGTTTTAATGAAACCGAACTGATCCAACAACACGATTTACACGTTTAGTCCCTTTTCATCCGTTTCCATACGTTTTTACCAATTTCTGTTTGTTTTTACACGTTTTTTATGCTTGTGTTTTGACCTGAATAAAAATGTAACTGATTTAATGAAACCGAACTGATCCAACAACATGATTTACACGTTTAGTCCTTTTTCATCCGTTTCCATACGTTTTTACCAATTTCTGTTTGTTTTTACACGTTTTTTATGCATGTGTTATGACCTGAATAAAAATATAACCGTTTTAATGAAACCGAACAGATCCAACAACACGATTTACACGTTTAGTCCCTTTTCATCCGTTTCCATACGTTTTTACCCATTTCTGTTTGTTTTTACATGTTTTTATGCATGTGTTATGACCCGAATAAAAATACAACGATTTAATGAAACCGAACTAATCCAACAACACGATTTACACGTTTAGTCCCTTTTCATCCGTTTCCACACGTTTTTACCCATTTCTGTTTGTTTTTACACGATTTTTATGCTTGTGTTATGACCCGAATAAAAATGTAACTGATTTAATGAAACCGAACTGATCCAACAACACGATTTACACGTTTAGTCCCTTTTTATCCGTTTCCATACGTTTTTACCCATTTCTGTTTGTTTTTACACGTCTTTTATGCATGTGTTATGACCCGAAGAAAAATATTACCGATTTAACGAAACCGAGCTAATCCAACAACACGATTTACACGTTTAGTCCGTTTTCATCCGTTTCCATACGTTTTTACCCATTTCTGTTTGTTTTTACACGTTTTTTATGCATGTGTTATGACCCGAATAAAAATATAACCGATTTAATGAAACCGGACTGATCCAACAACACGATTTATACGTTTAGTCCCTTTTCATCCGTTTCCATGCATTTTTACCCAATTTTGTTTGTTTTTACACGTTTTTTATGCTTGTGTTATGACCCGAATAAAAATATAACCGATTTAATAAAACAGAACTGATCCAACAACACGATTTACACGTTTAGTCCCTTTTCATCCGTTTCCATACGTTTTTACCCATTTTTGTTTGTTTTTGCACGTTTTTTATGCATGTGTTATGACCCGAATAAAAATATAACCGATTTAATGAAACCGAACTGATCCAACAACACGATTTACACGTTCAATCCCTTTTCATCCGTTTCCATACGTTTTTTTCCCATTTCTGTTTGTTTTTACACGTTTTTTATGCATGTGTTAAGACCCGAATAAAAATATAACCGATTTAATGAAACCGAACTGATCCAACAACACGATTTACATGTTTAGTCCCTTTTCATCCGTTTCCAAACGTTTTCACCCATTTCTGTTTGTTTTTACACGTTATTTATGCTTGTGTTATGACCTGAATAAAAATGTAACCGTTTTAATGAAACCGAACAGATCCAACAACACGATTTACACGTTTAGACCCTTTTCATCCGTTTCCATGCATTTTTACCCATTTCTGTTTGTTTTTACACGTTTTTTATGCATGTGTTATGGCCCGAATAAAAATATACCTGATTTAATTAAACCGAACAAATCCAACAACACGATTTACACGTTTAGTCCCTTTTCATCCGTTTCAATGCATTTTTACCCAATTCTGTTTGTTTTTACACGTTTTTTATGCTTGGGTTATGACCCGAATAAAAATATAACCGATTTAATAAAACCGAACTGATCCAACAACACGATTTACACGTTTAGTCCCTTTTCATCCGTTTCCATACGTTTTTACCCATTTTTGTTTGTTTTTGCACGTTTTTTATGCATGTGTTATGACCCGAATAAAAATATAACCGATTTAATGAAACCGAACTGATCCAACAACACGATTTACACGTTCAATCCCTTTTCATCCGTTTCCATACGTTTTTTCCCATTTCTGTTTGTTTTTACACGTTTTTTATGCATGTGTTATGACCCGAATAAAAATATAACCGATTTAATGAAACCGAACTGATCCAACAACACGATTTACATGTTTAGTCCCTTTTCATCCGTTTCCAAACGTTTTTACTCATTTCTGTTTGTTTTTACACGTTATTTATGCTTGTGTTATGACCTGAATAAAAATGTAACCATTTTAATGAAACCGAACAGATCCAACAACACGATTTACACGTTTAGTCCCTTTTCATCTGTTTCCATGCGTTTTTACCCATTTCTGTTTGTTTTTACACATTTTTTATGCATGTGTTATGGCCCGAATAAAAATATACCTGATTTAATTAAACCGAACAAATCCAACAACACGATTTACACGTTTAGTCCCTTTTCACCCGTTTCCATACATTTTTACCCATTTTTGTTTGTTTTTACACATTTTTTATACTTGTGTTATGACCCGAATAAAAATATAACCGATTTAATGAAACCGAACTGATCCAACAACACGATTTACACGTTTAGTCCCATTTCATCCGTTTCCATACGTTTTTACCAATTTTTGTTTGTTTTTACACGTTTTTTATGCATGTGTTATGACCCGAATAAAAATATAACCGATTTAATGAAACCGAACTAATCCAACAACACGATTTACACGTTTTGTCCCTTTTCATCCGTTTCCATACGTTTTTACCAATTTCAGTTTGTTTTTACACTTTTTTTATGCATGTGTTATGACCCGAATAAAAATATAACCGTTTTAATGAAACCGAACTGATCCAACAACACGATTTACACGTTTAGTCCCTTTTCATCCGTTTCCATACATTTTTACCCATTTCTGTTTGTTTTTACACGTTTTTTATGCATGCGTTATGACCCGAATAAAAATATAACTGATTTAATGAAACCGAACTAATCCAACAACACGATTTACACGTTCAGTCCCTTTTCATCCGTTTCCATACGTTTTTTCCTATTTCTGTTTGTTTTTACACGTTTTTTATGCATGTGTTATGACCCGAATAAAAATATAACCGATTTAATGAAACCGAACTGATCCAACAACACGATTTACACGTTTAGTCCCTTTTCATCCGTTTCCATTCGTTTTTACCCATTTCTGTTTGTTTTTACACGTTTTTTATGCTTGTGTTATGACCTGAATAAAAATGTAACCGTTTTAATGAAACCGAACAGATCCAACAACACGATTTACACGTTTAGTCCCTTTTCATCCGTTTCCATTCGTTTTTACCCATTTCTGTTTGTTTTTACACGTTTTTTATGCATGTGTTATGGCCCGAATAAAAATATACCTGATTTAATTAAACCAAACAAATCCAACAACACGATTTACACGTTTAGTCCCTTTTCACCCGTTTCCATACATTTTTACCCATTTCTGTTTGTTTTTACACGTTTTTTATACTTGTGTTATGACCCGAATAAAAATATAACCGATTTAATGAAACCGAACTGATCCAACAAAACGATTTACACGTTTAGTCCCATTTCATCCGTTTCCATACGTTTTTACCAATTTTTGTTTGTTTTTACACGTTTTTTATGCATGTGTTATGACCCGAATAAAAATATAACCGATTTAATGAAACCGAACTGATCCAACAACACGATTTACACGTTTTGTCCCTTTTCATCCGTTTCCATACGTTTTTACCAATTTCTGTTTGTTTTTACACGTTTTTTATGCATGTGTTATGACCCGAATAAAAATATAACCGTTTTAATGAAACCGAACTGATCCAACAACACGATTTACACGTTTAGTCCCTTTTCATCCGTTTCCACACGTTTCTACCCATTTCTGTTTGTTTTTACACGATTTTTATGCATGTGTTATGACCCGAATAAAAATGTAACTGATTTAATGAAACCGAACTGATCCAACAACACGATTTACACGTTTAGTCCCTTTTCACCCATTTCCAAACGTTTTTACCAATTTCTGTTTGTTTTTACACGTTTTTTATGCTTGTGTTATGACCCGAATAAAAATATAACCGATTTAATGAAACCAAACTGATCCAACAACATGATTTACACGTTCAGTCCCATTTCATCCGTTTCCATACGTTTTTACTAATTTTTGTTTGTTTTTACATGTTTTTTATGCATATGTTATAACCCGAATAAAAATATAACCGATTTAATGAAAAAACGAACCGATCCAACAACACGATTTACAAGTTGTGTCCCTTTACATCCGTTACCATACGTTTTTACCCATTTCTATTTGTTTTTACACGTTTTTTATGCATGTGTTATGACCCGAATAAAAATATAACCGATTTAATTAAACCGAACTGATCCAACAACACGATTTACACGTTTAGTCCCTTTTCATCCGTTTCCATGCATTTTTACCCAATTCTGTTTGTTTTTACACGTTTTTTATGCTTGTGTTATGACCCGAATAAAAATATAACCGATTTAATAAAACCGAACTGATCCAACAACACGATTTACACGTTTAGTCCCTTTTCACCAGTTTCCATACATTTTTACCCATTTCTGTTTGTTTTTACACGTTTTTTATACTTGTGTTATGACCCGAATAAAAATATAACCGATTTAATAAAACCGAACTGATCCAACAACACGATTTACACGTTTAGTAACATTTCATCCGTTTCCATACGTTTTTACCAATTTGTGTTTGTTTTTACACGTTTTTTATGCATGTGTTATGACCCGAATAAAAATATAACCGATTTAATGAAACCGAACTGATCCAACAACACGATTTACACGTTTTGTCCGTTTTCATCCGTTTCCATACGTTTTTACCAATTTCTGTTTGTTTTTACACGTTTTTTATGCATGTGTTATGACCCGAATAAAAATATAACCGTTTTAATGAAACCGAACTGATCCAACAACACGATTTACACATTTAGTCCCTTTTCATCCGTTTCCATACGTTTTTACCCATTTCTGTTTGTTTTTACATGTTTTTATGCATGTTTTATGAATCGAATAAAAATATAACGATTTAATAAAACCGAGCTGATCCAACAACACGATTTACACGTTTTGTCCCTTTTCATCCGTTTTCACACGTTTTTACCCATTTCTGTTTGTTTTTACACGATTTTTATGCTTGTGTTATGACCCGAATAAAAATGTAACTGATTTAATGAAACCGAACTGATCCAACAACACGATTTACACGTTTAGTCCCTTTTCATCCGTTTCCATACGTTTTTACCCATTTCTGTTTGTGTTTACACATTTTTTATGCTTGTGTTATGACCCGAATAAAAATATAACCGATTTAATGAAACTGAACTGATCCAACAACACGATTTACACGTTTAGTCCCTTTTCATCCGTTTCCATACATTTTTACCCAATTCTGTTTGTTTTTACACGTTTTTTATGCTTGTTTTATGACCCAAATAAAAATATAACCGATTTAATGAAAACGAACTGATCCAACTACACGATTTACACGTTTAGTCCATTTTCATCCGTTTCCATACGTTTTTACCCATTTCTGTTTGTTTTTACACGTTTTTTATGCTTGTGTTATGACCTGAATAAAAATGTAACTGATTTAATGAAGCCGAACTGATCTAACAACATGATTTACACGTTTTGTCCCTTTTCATCTGTTTCCATACGTTTTTTACCCATTTCTGTTTATTTTTACACGTTTTTTATGCATGTGTTATGACCCGAATAAAAATATAACCGTTTTATTGAAACCGAACTGATCCAACAACACGATTTACACGTTTAGTCCCTTTTCATCCGTTTCCATACATTTTTACCCATTTCTGTTTTTTTTTACATGTTTTTTATGCATGTGTTATGACCCGAATAAAAATATAACGATTTAATGAAACCGAGCTGATCCAACAACATGATTTACACGTTTAGTCCATTTTCATCCGTTTCCATACGTTTTTACCCTTTTCTGTTTGTTTTTACACATTTTTTACGCTTGTGTTATAACTCGAATAAAAATATAACCGATTTAATGAAACCGAACTGATCCAACAACATGATTAACACGTTTAGTCCCTTTTCATCCGTTTCCATACATTTTTACCCAATTCTGTTTGTTTTTACACGTTTTTTATGCTTGTTTTATGAGCCGAATAAAAATATAACCGAATTAATAAAACTGAACTGATCCAACAACATGATTTACACGTTCAGTCCCTCTTCATCCGTTTCCATACGTTTTTACCCATTTCTGTTTGTTTTTACACGATTTTAATGCATGTGTTATTGCCCGAATAAAAATATACCTGATTTAATGAAACCGAACTGATCCAACAAGACGATTTACGCGTTTAGTCCCTTTTCATCCGTTTCCATACGTTTTTACCCATTTCTGTTTGTGTTTACACATTTTTTATGCTTGTGTTATGACCCGAATAAAAATATAACCGATTTAATGAAACTGAACTGATCCAACAACACGATTTACACGTTTAGTCCCTTTTCATCCGTTTCCATACATTTTTACCCAATTCTGTTTGTTTTTACACTTTTTTTATGCTTGTTTTATGACCCAAATAAAAATATAACCGATTTAATGAAAACGAACTGATCCAACTACACGATTTACACGTTTAGTCCCTTTTCATCCGTTTCCATACGTTTTTACCCATTTCTGTTTGTTTTTACACGTTTTTTATGCTTGTGTTATGACCTGAATAAAAATGTAACTGATTTAATGAAGCCGAACTGATCTAACAACATGATTTACACGTTTTGTCCCTTTTCATCTGTTTTCATACGTTTTTTACCCATTTCTGTTTATTTTTACACGTTTTTTATGCATGTGTTATGACCCGAATAAAAATATAACCGTTTTATTGAAACCGAACTGATCCAACAACACGATTTACACGTTTAGTCCCTTTTCATCCGTTTCCATACATTTTTACCCATTTCTGTTTTTTTTTACACGTTTTTTATGCATGTGTTATGACCCGAATAAAAATATAACCGTTTTATTGAAACCGAGCTGATCCAACAACATGATTAACACGTTTAGTCCCTTTTCATCCGTTTCCATACATTTTTACCCAATTCTGTTTGTTTTTACACGTTTTTATGCTTGTTTTATGAGCCGAATAAAAATATAACCGAATTAATAAAACCGAACTGATCCAACAACATGATTTACACGTTCAGTCCCTCTTCATCCGTTTCCATACGTTTTTACCCTTTTCTGTTTGTTTTTACACGATTTTAATGCATGTGTTATGGCCCGAATAAAAATATAACCGATTTAATGAAACCGAACTGATCCAACAACATGATTAACAGGTTTAGTCCCTTTTCACCCCGTTTCCATACGTTTTTACCCATTTCTGTTTGTTTTTACACTTTTTTTATGCTTGTTTTATGAGCCGAATAAAAATATAACCGAATTAATAAAACCGAACAGATCCAACAACATGATTTACACGTTCAGTCCCTCTTCATCCGTTTCCATACGTTTTTACCCATTTCTGTTTGTTTTTACACGATTTTAATGCATGTGTTATGGCCCGAATAAAAATATACCTGATTTAATGAAATCGAACTGATCCAACAATACGATTTACGCGTTTAGTCCCTTTTCACCCCGTTTCCATACGTTTTTACCCATTTCTGTTTGTTTTTACACTTTTTTTATGCTTGTTTTATGAGCCGAATAAAAATATAACCGAATTAATAAAACCGAACTGATCCAACAACATGATTTACACTTTCAGTCCCTCTTCATCCGTTTCCATACGTTTTTAACCATTTATGTTTGTTTTTACATGTTTTTTATGCTTGTGTTATGACCCGAATAAATATATAACTGATTTAATAAAACCGAACTGATCCAACAACACGATTTACACGTTTAGTCCCTTTTCACCAGTTTCCATACATTTTTACCCATTTCTGTTTGTTTTTACACGTTTTTTATACTTGTGTTATGACCCGAATAAAAATATAACCGATTTAATGAAACCGAACTGATCCAACAACACGATTTACACGTTTAGTCCCATTTCATCCGTTTCCATACGTTTTTACCAATTTTTGTTTGTTTTTACACGTTTTTTATGCATGTGTTATGACCCGAATAAAAATATAACCGATTTAATGAAACCGAACTGATCCAACAACACGATTTACACGTTTAGTCCGTTTTCATCCGTTTCCATACGTTTTTACCAATTTCTGTTTGTTTTTACACGTTTTTTATGCATGTGTTATGACCCGAATAAAAATTTAACCGTTTTAATGAAACCGAACTGATCCAACAACACGATTTACACGTTTAGTCCCTTTTCATCCGTTTCCATACGTTTTTACCCATTTCTGTTTGTTTTTACATGTTTTTATGCATGTTTTATGAATCGAATAAAAATATAACGATTTAATAAAACCGAGCTGATCCAACAACACGATTTACACGTTTTGTCCCTTTTCATCCGTTTTCACACGTTTTTTACCCATTTCTGTTTGTTTTTACACGATTTTTATGCTTGTGTTATGACCCGAATAAAAATGTAACTGATTTAATGAAACCGAACTGATCCAACAACACGATTTACACGTTTAGTCCCTTTTCATCCGTTTCCATACGTTTTTACCCATTTCTGTTTGTGTTTACACATTTTTTATGCTTGTGTTATGACCCGAATAAAAATATAACCGATTTAATGAAACTGAACTGATCCAACAACACGATTTACACGTTTAGTCCCTTTTCATCCGTTTCCATACATTTTTACCCAATTCTGTTTGTTTTTACACGTTTTTTATGCTTGTTTTATGACCCAAATAAAAATATAACCGATTTAATGAAAACGAACTGATCCAACTACACGATTTACACGTTTAGTCCATTTTCATCCGTTTCCATACGTTTTTACCCATTTTTGTTTGTTTTTACACGTTTTTTATGCTTGTGTTATGACCTGAATAAAAATGTAACTGATTTAATGAAGCCGAACTGATCTAACAACATGATTTACACGTTTTGTCCCTTTTCATCTGTTTCCATACGTTTTTTACCCATTTCTGTTTATTTTTACACGTTTTTTATGCATGTGTTATGACCCGAATAAAAATATAACCGTTTTATTGAAACCGAACTGATCCAACAACACGATTTACACGTTTAGTCCCTTTTCATCCGTTTCCATACATTTTTACCCATTTCTGTTTTTTTTTACATGTTTTTTATGCATGTGTTATGACCCGAATAAAAATATAACGATTTAATGAAACCGAGCTGATCCAACAACATGATTTACACGTTTAGTCCATTTTCATCCGTTTCCATACGTTTTTACCCTTTTCTGTTTGTTTTTACACATTTTTTACGCTTGTGTTATAACCCGAATAAAAATATAACCGATTTAATGAAACCGAACTGATCCAACAACATGATTAACACGTTTAGTCCCTTTTCATCCGTTTCCATACATTTTTACCCAATTCTGTTTGTTTTTACACGTTTTTTATGCTTGTTTTATGAGCCGAATAAAAATATAACCGAATTAATAAAACCGAACTGATCCAACAACATGATTTACACGTTCAGTCCCTCTTCATCCGTTTCCATACGTTTTTACCCATTTCTGTTTGTTTTTACACGATTTTAATGCATGTGTTATGGCCCGAATAAAAATATAACCGATTTAATGAAACCGAACTGATCCAACAATATGATTAACACGTTTAGTCCCTTTTCACCCCGTTTCCATACGTTTTTACCCATTTCTGTTTGTTTTTACACTTTTTTTATGCTTGTTTTATGAGCCGAATAAAAATATAACCGAATTAATAAAACCGAACTGATCCAACAACATGATTTACACGTTCAGTCCCTCTTCATCCGTTTCCATACGTTTTTACCCATTTCTGTTTGTTTTTACACGATTTTAATGCATGTGTTATGGCCCGAATAAAAATATTCCTGATTTAATGAAACCGAACTGATCCAACAATACGATTTACGCGTTTAGTCCCTTTTCACCCCGTTTCCATACGTTTTTACCCATTTCTGTTTGTTTTTACACTTTTTTTATGCTTGTTTTATGAGCCGAATAAAAATATAACCGAATTAATAAAACCGAACTGATCCAACAACTTGATTTACACGTTCAGTCCCTCTTCATCCGTTTCCATACGTTTTTACCCATTTCTGTTTGTTTTTACACGATTTTAATGCATGTGTTATGGCCCGAATAAAAATATACCTGATTTAATGAAACCGAACTGATCCAACAATACGATTTACGCGTTTAGTCCCTTTTCACCCCGTTTCCATACGTTTTTACCCATTTCTGTTGGTTTTTACACGTTTTTTATGCTTGTGTTATGACCTGAATAAAAATATAACCGATTTAATGAAACCGAACTGATCCAACAACACGATTTACAGGTTTAGTCCCTTTTCATCCGTTTCCATACGTTTTTACCCTTTTCTGTTTGTTTTTTCACATTTTTTACGCTTGTGTTATGACCCGAATAAAAATATAACCGATTTAATGAAACCAAACTGATCCAACAATATGATTAACACGTTTAATCCCTTTTCATCCGTTTAAATACGTTTTTACCCATTTCTGTTTGTTTTTACATGTTTTTATGCATGTGTTATGACCCGAATAAAAATATAACGATTTAATGAAACCGAGCTGATCCAACGACACGATTTACACGTTTAGTCCCTTTTCATCCGTTTCCACACGTTTTTACCCATTTCTGTTTGTTTTTACACGATTTTTATGCTTGTGTTATGACCCAAATAAAAATGTAACTGATTTAATGAAACCGAACTGATCCAACAACACGATTTACACGTTTAGTCCCTTTTCATCCGTTTCCATACGTTTTTACCCATTTCTGTTTGTTTTTACACGTTTTTTATGCATACGTTATGACCCGAAGAAAAATATTACCGATTTAACGAAACCGAACTAATCCAACAACACGATTTACACGTTTAGTCCATTTTCATCCGTTTCCATACGTTTTTACCCATTTCTGTTTGTTTTTACACGTTTTTTACGCATGTGTTATGACCCGAATAAAAATATAACCGATTTAATGAAACCGAACAGATCCAACAACGCGATTTACACGTTTAGTCCCTTTTCATACGTTTCCATGCATTTTTACCCAATTCTGTTTGTTTTACACGTTTTTTATGCTTGTGTTATGACCCGAATAAAAATATAACCGATTTAATAAAACCGAACAGATCCAACAACACGATTTACACGTTTAGTCCCTTTTCATCCGTTTCCATACGTTTTTACCCATTTCTGTTTTTTTTACATGTTTTTTATGCATGTGTTATGACCCGAATAAAAATATAACGATTTAATGAAACCGAGCTGATCTAACAACATGATTTACACGTTTAGTCCATTTTCATCCGTTTCCATACGTTTTTACCCTTTTCTGTTTGTTTTTACACATTTTTTTACGCTTGTGTTATAACCCGAATAAAAATATAACCGATTTAATGAAACCGAACTGATCCAACAACATGATTAACACGTTTAGTCCCTTTTCATCCGTTTCCATACATTTTTACCCAATTCTGTTTGTTTTTACACGTTTTTTATGCTTGTTTTATGAGCCGAATAAAAATATAACCGAATTAATAAAACCGAAATCATCCAAAAACATGATTTACACGTTCTGTCCCTCTTCATCCGTTTCTATACGTTTTTACCCATTTCTGTTTGTTTTTACACGATTTTAATGCATGTGTTATGGCCCGAATAAAAATATACCTGATTTAATGAAACCGAACTGATCCAACAATACGATTTACCGCGTTTAGTCCCTTTTCACCCCGTTTCCATACGTTTTTACCCATTTCTGTTTGATTTTACACGTTTTTTATGCTTGTGTTATGACCCGAATAAAAGTATAACCGATTGAATGAAACCGAACTGATCCAACAACACGATTTACACGTTTAGTCCCATTTCATCCGTTTCCATACGTTTTTACCAATTTTTGTTTGTTTTTAGACGTTTTTTATGCATGTGTTATGACCCAAATAAAAATATAACCGTTTTAAAGAAACCGAACAGATCCAACAACACGATTTACACGTTTAGTCCCTTTTCATCTGTTTCCATACATTTTTACCCATTTCTGTTTGTTTTTACATGTTTTTATGCATGTGTTATGACCTGAATAAAAATATAACCGATTTAATGAAAACGAACTGATCCAACAACACGATTTACAGGTTTAGTCCCTTTTCATCCATTTCCATACGTGTTTACCCATTTCTGTTTGTTTTTAGACGTTTTTTATGCTTGTGTTATGACCCGAATAAAAATGTAACTGATTTAATGAAACCGAACTGATCCAACAACACGATTTACACGTTTAGTCCCTTTTCATCTGTTTCCATACGTTTTTACCCATTTCTATTTGTTTTTACACGTTTTTTATGCTTGTGTTATGACCCTTATAAAAATATAACCGATTTAATGATACCGAACTGATCCAACAACACGATTTACACGTTTAGTCCATTTTCATCCGTTTCCATACATTTTTACCCATTCTGTTTGTTTTTTACACGTTTTTTATGCTTGTGCTATTACCCGAATGAAAATATATAGTCGATTTAATGAAACCGAACTGATCCAACAACACGATTTACATGTTTAGTCCCTTTTCATCCGTTTCCATACGTTTTTAACCATTTATGTTTGTTTTTACATGTTTTTTATGCTTGTGTTATGACCCGAATAAATATATAACTGATTTAATGAAACTGAACTGATCCAACAACACGATTTACACGTTTTGTCCCTTTTCAACCGTTTCCATACGTTTTTACCCATTTCTATTTGTTTTTACACGATTTTAATGCATGTGTTATGGCCCGAATAAAAATATACCTGATTTAATGAAACCGAACTGATCCAACAATACGATTTACGCGTTTAGTCCCTTTTCACCCCGTTTCCATACGTTTTTACCCATTTCTGTTTGTTTTTACACGTTTTTTATGCTTGTGTTATGACCCGAATAAAAGTATAACCGATTTAATGAAACCGAACTGATCCAACAACACGATTTACACGTTTAGTCCCATTTCATCCGTTTCCATACGTTTTTACCAATTTTTGTTTGTTTTTAGACGTTTTTTATGCATGTGTTATGACCCAAATAAAAATATAACCAATTTAATGAAACTGAACTGATCCAACAACACGATTTACACGTTTTGTCCCTTTTCATCCGTTTCCATACGTTTTTACCCATTTCTGTTGGTTTTTACACGTTTTTTATGCATGTGTTATGACCTGAATAAAAATATAACCGATTTAATGAAAACAAACTGATCCAACAACACGATTTACAGGTTTAGTCCCTTTTCATCCGTTTCCATACGTTTTTACCCTTTTCTGTTTGTTTTTACACATTTTTTACACTTGTGTTATGACCCGAATAAAAATATAACCGATTTAATGAAACCGAACTGATCCAACAACATGATTAACACGTTTAGTCCCTTTTCATCCGTTTCCATACGTTTTTACCCATTTCTGTTTGTTTTTACATGTTTTTATGCATGTGTTATGACCCGTATAAAAATATAACGATTTAATGAAACCGAGCTGATCCAACGACATGATTTACACGTTTAGTCCCTTTTCATCCGTTTCCACACGTTTTTACCCATTTCTGTTTGTTTTTACACGATTTTTATGCTTGTGTTATGACCCAAATAAAAATGTAACTGATTTAATGAAACCGAACTGATCCAACAACACGATTTACACGTTTAGTCCCTTTTCATCCGTTTCCATACGTTTTTACCCATTTCTGTTTGTTTTTACACGTTTTTTATGCATGTGTTATGACCCGAAGAAAAATATTACCGATTTAACGAAACCGAACTAATCCAACAACACGATTTACACGTTTAGTCCATTTTCATCCGTTTCCATACGTTTTTACCCATTTCTGTTTGTTTTTACACGTTTTTTATGCATGTGATATGACCCGAATAAAAATATAACCGATTTAATGAAACCGAACTAATCCAACAACACGATTTACACGTTTAGTCCCTTTTCATCCGTTTCCATGCATTTTTACCCAATTCTGTTTGTTTTTACACGTTATTTATGCTTGTGTTATGACCCGAATAAAAATATAACCGATTTAATAAAACCGAACTGATCCAACAACACGATTTACACGTTTAGTCCCTTTTCATTCGTTTCCATACGTTTTTACCCATTTCTGGTTTTTTTTACATGTTTTTTATGCATATGTTATGACCCGAATAAAAATATAACGATTTAATGAAACCGAGCTGATCCAACAACATGATTAACACGTTTAGTCCCTTTTCATCCGTTTCCATACATTTTTTCCCAATTCTGTTTGTTTTTACACGTTTTTTATGCTTGTTTTATGAGCCGAATAAAAATATAACCGAATTAATAAAACCGAACTGATCCAACAACATGATTTACACGTTCAGTCCCTCTTGATCCGTTTCCATACGTTTTTACCCGTTTCTGTTTGTTTTTACACGATTTTAATGCATGTGTTATGGCCCGAATAAAAATATACCTGATTTAATGAAACCGAACTGATCCAACAACACGATTTACGCGTTTAGTCCCTTTTCACCCCGTTTCCATACGTTTTTACCCATTTCTGTTTGTTTTTACACGTTTTTTATGCTTGTGTTATGACCCGAATAAAAGTATAACCGATTTAATGAAACCGAACTGATCCAACAACACGATTTACACGTTTAGTCCCTTTTCATCCGTTTCCATACGTTTTTACCCATTTCTGTTTGTTTTTACACGTTTTTTATGCATATGTTATGACCCGAAGAAAAATATTACCGATTTAACGAAACCGAACTAATCCAACAACACGATTTACACGTTTAGTCCATTTTCATCCGTTTCCATACGTTTTTACCCATTTTTGTTTGTTTTTACACGTTTTTTATGCATGTGTTATGACCCGAATAAAAATATAACCCATTTAATGAAACCGAACTGATCCAACAACACGATTTACACGTTTAGTCCTTTTTCATCCGTTTCCATGCATTTTTACCCAATTCTGTTTGTTTTTACACGTTTTTTATGCTTGTGTTATGACCCGAATAAAAATATAACCGATTTAATAAAACCGAACTGATCCAACAACACGATTTACACGTTTAGTCCCTTTTCATCCGTTTCCATACGTTTTTACCCATTTCTGTTTTTTTACATGTTTTTTATGCATGTGTTATGACCCGAATAAAAATATAATGATTTAATGAAAACCGAGCTGATCCAACAACATGATTTACACGTTTAGTCCATTTTCATCCGTTTCCATACGTTTTTACACTTTTCTGTTTGTTTTTACACATTTTTTACGCTTGTGTTATAACCCGAATAAAAATATAACCGATTTAATGAAACCGAACTGATCCAACAACATGATTAACACGTTTAGTCCCTTTTCATCCGTTTCCATACATTTTTACCCAATTCTGTTTGTTTTTACACGTTTTTTGTGCTTGTTTTATGAGCCGAATAAAAATATAACCGAATTAATAAAACCGAACTGATCCAACAACATGATTTACACGTTCAGTCCCTCTTCATCCGTTTCCATACGTTTTTACCCATTTCTGTTTGTTTTTACATGATTTTAATGCATGTGTTATGGCCCGAATAAAAATATACCTGATTTAATGAAACCGAACTGATCCAACAATACGATTTACGCATTTAGTCCCTTTTCACCCCGTTTCCATACGTTTTTACCCATTTCTGTTTGTTTTTACACGTTTTTTATGTTTGTGTTATGACCCGAATAAAAGTATAACCGATTTAATGAAACCGAACTGATCCAACAACACGATTTACACGTTTAGTCCCATTTCATCCGTTTCCATACGTTTTTACCAATTTTTGTTTGTTTTTAGACGTTTTTTATTCATGTCTTATGACCCAAATAAAAATATAACCGATTTAATGAAACTGAACTGATCCAACAACACGATTTACACGTTTTGTCCCTTTTCATCCGTTTCCATACGTTTTTACCCATTTCTGTTGGTTTTTACACGTTTTTTATGCATGTGTTATGACCTGAATAAAAATATAACCGATTTAATGAAAACGAACTGATCCAACAACACGATTTACAGGTTTAGTCCCTTTTCATCCATTTCCATACGTGTTTACTCATTTCTGTTTGTTTTTAGACGTTTTTTATGCTTGTGTTATGACCCGAATAAAAATGTAACTGATTTAATGAAACCGAACTGATCCAACAACATGATTTACACGTTTAGTCCCTTTTCATCCGTTTCCATATGTTTTTACCCATTTTATTTGTTTTTACACGTTTTTTATGCTTGTGTTATGACCCGAATAAAAATATAACCGATTTAATGATAACGAACTGATCCAACAACACGATTTACACGTTTAGTCCATTTTCATCCGTTTCCATACATTTTTACCCATTTCTGTTTGTTTTTACACGTTTTTTATGCTTGTGCTATTACTCGAATAAAAATATATAGTCGATTTAATGAAACCGAACTGATCCAACAACACGATTTACATGTTTAGTCCCTTTTCATCCATTTCCATACGTTTTTAACCATTTATGTTTGTTTTTACATGTTTTTTATGATTGTGTTATGACCCGAATAAATATATAACCGATTTAATGAAACTGAGCTGATCCAATAACACGATTTACACGTTTTGTCCCTTTTCATCCGTTTCCATACGTTTTTACCCATTTCTATTGGTTTTTACACGTTTTTTATGCATGTGTTATGACCTGAATAAAAATATAACCGTTTTAATGAAACCGAACAGATCCAACAACACGATTTACACGTTTAGTCCCTTTTCATCCGTTTCCATACGTTTTTACCCATTTCTGTTTGTTTTTACATGTTTTTATGCATGTGTTATGACCCGAATAAATATATAACGATTTAATGAAACCGAGCTGATCCAACGACACGATTTACACATTTAGTCCCTTTTCATCCGTTTCCATACGTTTTTACCCATTTCTGTTTGTTTTTACACGTTTTTTATGCATGTGTTATGACCCGAATAAAAATATAACCGATTTAATGAAACCGAACTGATCCAACAACACGATTTACACGTTTAGTCCCTTTTCATCCGTTTCCATGCATTTTTACCCAATTCTGTTTGTTTTTACACGTTTTTTATGCTTGTGTTATGACCCGAATAAAAATATAACCGATTTAATAAAACCGAACTGATCCAACAACACGATTTACACGTTTAGTCCCTTTTCATCCGTTTCCATACGTTTTTACCCATTTCTGTTTTTTTTCATGTTTTTTATGCATGTGTTGTGACCCGAATAAAAATATAACGATTTAATGAAACCGAGTTGATCCAACAACATGATTTACACGTTTAGTCCATTTTCATCCGTTTCCATACGTTTTTACCCTTTTCTGTTTGTTTTTACACATTTTTTACGCTTGTGTTATAACCCGAATAAAAATATAACCGATTTAATGAAACCGAACTGATCCAACAACATGATTAACACGTTTAGTCCCTTTTCATCCGTTTGCATACATTTTTACCCAATTCTGTTTGTTTTTACACGTTTTTTATGCTTGTTTTATGAGCCGAATAAAAATATAACCGAATTAATAAAACCGAACTGATCCAACAACATGATTTACACGTTCAGTCCCTCTTCATCCGTTTCCATACGTTTTTACCCATTTCTGTTTGTTTTTACACGATTTTAATGCATGTGTTATGGCCCGAATAAAAATATACCTGATTTAATGAAACCGAACTGATCCAACAATACGATTTACGCGTTTAGTCCCTTTTCACCCCGTTTCCATACGTTTTTACCCATTTCTGTTTGTTTTTACACATTTTTTATGCTTGTATTATGACCCGAATAAAAGTATAACTGATTTAATGAAACCGAACTGATCCAACAACACGATTTACACGTTTAGTCCCATTTCATCCGTTTCCATACGTTTTTACCAATTTTTGTTTGTTTTTAGACGTTTTTTTTGCATGTGTTATGACTCAAATAAAAATATAACCGATTTAATGAAACTGAACTGATCCAACAACACGATTTACACGTTTTGTCCCTTTTCATCCGTTTCCATACGTTTTTACCCATTTCTGTTGGTTTTTACATGTTTTTTATGCATGTGTTATGACCTGAATAAAAATATAATCGATTTAATGAAAACGAACTGATCCAACAACACGATTTACAGGTTTAGTCCCTTTTCATCCATTTCCATACGTGTTTACCCATTTCTGTTTGTTTTAAGACGTTTTTTATGCTTGTGTTATGACCCGAATAAAAATGTAACTGATTTAATGAAACCGAACTGATCCAACAACACGATTTACACGTTTGGTCCCTTTTCATCCGTTTCCATATGTTTTTATCCATTTCTATTTGTTTTTACACGTTTTTTATGCTTGTGTTATGACCCGAATAAAAATATAACCGATTTAATGATAACAAACTGATCCAACAACACGATTTACACGTTTAGTACATTTTCATCCGTTTCCATACATTTTTACCCATTTCTGTTTGTTTTTACACGTTTTTTATGCTTGTGCTATTACCCGAATAAAAATATATAGTCGATTTAATGAAACCGAACTGATCCAACAACACGATTTACATGTTTAGTCCCTTTTCATCCGTTTCCATACGTTTTTAACCATTTATGTTTGTTTTTACATGTTTTTTACGATTGTGTTATGACCCGAATAAAAGTATAACCGATTTAATGAAACCGAACTGATCCAACAACACGATTTACACGTTTAGTCCTATTTCATCCGTTTCCATACGTTTTTACCAATTTTTGTTTGTTTTTAGACGTTTTTTATGCATGTGTTATGACCCAAATAAAAATATAACCGATTTAATGAAACTGAACTGATCCAACAACACGATTTACACGTTTTGTCCCTTTTCATCCGTTTCCATACGTTTTTACCCATTTCTGTTGGTTTTTACACGTTTTTTATGCATGTGTTATGACCTGAATAAAAATATAACCGATTTAATGAAAACGAACTGATCCAACAACACGATTTACAGGTTTAGTCCCTTTTCATCCATTTCCATACGTGTTTACCCATTTCTGTTTGTTTTTAGACGTTTTTTATGCTTGTGTTATGACCCGAATAAAAATGTAACTGATTTAATGAAACCGAACTGATCCAACAACACGATTTACACGTTTAGTCCCTTTTCATCCGTTTCCATACGTTTTTACCCATTTCTATTGGTTTTTACACGTTTTTTATGCATGTGTTATGACCTGAATAAAAATATAACCGATTTAATGATACCGAACTGATCCAACAACACGATTTACACGTTTAGTCCATTTTCATCCGTTTCCATACACTTTTACCCATTTCTGTTTGTTTTTACACGTTTTTTATGCTTGTGCTATTACCCGAATAAAAATATATAGTCGATTTAATGAAACCGAACTGATCCAACAACACGATTTACATGTTTAGTCCCTTTTCATCCGTTTCCATATGTTTTTAACCATTTATGTTTGTTTTTACATGTTTTTTATGATTGTGTTATGACCCGAATAAATATATAACCGATTTAATGAAACTGAGCTGATCCAACAACACGATTTACACGTTTTGTCCCTTTTCATCCGTTTCCATACGTTTTTACCCATTTCTATTGGTTTTTACACGTTTTTTATGCATGTGTTATGACCTGAATAAAAATATAACCGTTTTAATGAAACCGAACAGATCCAACAACACGATTTACAGGTTTAGTCCCTTTTCATCCATTTCCATACGTGTTTACCCATTTCTGTTTGTTTTAAGACGTTTTTTATGCTTGTGTTATGACCCGAATAAAAATGTAACTGATTTAATGAAACCGAACTGATCCAACAACACGATTTACACGTTTGGTCCCTTTTCATCCGTTTCCATATGTTTTTATCCATTTCTATTTGTTTTTACACGTTTTTTATGCTTGTGTTATGACCCGAATAAAAATATAACCGATTTAATGATACCAAACTGATCCAACAACACGATTTACACGTTTAGTACATTTTCATCCGTTTCCATACATTTTTACCCATTTCTGTTTGTTTTTACACGTTTTTTATGCTTGTGCTATTACCCGAATAAAAATATATAGTCGATTTAATGAAACCGAACTGATCCAACAACACGATTTACATGTTTAGTCCCTTTTCATCCGTTTCCATACGTTTTTAACCATTTATGTTTGTTTTTACATGTTTTTTATGATTGTGTTATGACCCGAATAAAAGTATAACCGATTTAATGAAACCGAACTGATCCAACAACACGATTTACACGTTTAGTCCTATTTCATCCGTTTCCATACGTTTTTACCAATTTTTGTTTGTTTTTAGACGTTTTTTATGCATGTGTTATGACCCAAATAAAAATATAACCGATTTAATGAAACTGAACTGATCCAACAACACGATTTACACGTTTTGTCCCTTTTCATCCGTTTCCATACGTTTTTACCCATTTCTGTTGGTTTTTACACGTTTTTTATGCATGTGTTATGACCTGAATAAAAATATAACCGATTTAATGAAAACGAACTGATCCAACAACACGATTTACAGGTTTAGTCCCTTTTCATCCATTTCCATACGTGTTTACCCATTTCTGTTTGTTTTTAGACGTTTTTTATGCTTGTGTTATGACCCGAATAAAAATGTAACTGATTTAATGAAACCGAACTGATCCAACAACACGATTTACACGTTTAGTCCCTTTTCATCCGTTTCCATACGTTTTTACCCATTTCTATTGGTTTTTACACGTTTTTTATGCATGTGTTATGACCTGAATAAAAATATAACCGATTTAATGATACCGAACTGATCCAACAACACGATTTACACGTTTAGTCCATTTTCATCCGTTTCCATACACTTTTACCCATTTCTGTTTGTTTTTACACGTTTTTTATGCTTGTGCTATTACCCGAATAAAAATATATAGTCGATTTAATGAAACCGAACTGATCCAACAACACGATTTACATGTTTAGTCCCTTTTCATCCGTTTCCATATGTTTTTAACCATTTATGTTTGTTTTTACATGTTTTTTATGATTGTGTTATGACCCGAATAAATATATAACCGATTTAATGAAACTGAGCTGATCCAACAACACGATTTACACGTTTTGTCCCTTTTCATCCGTTTCCATACGTTTTTACCCATTTCTATTGGTTTTTACACGTTTTTTATGCATGTGTTATGACCTGAATAAAAATATAACCGTTTTAATGAAACCGAACAGATCCAACAACACGATTTACACGTTTAGTCCCTTTTCATCCGTTTCCACACGTTTTTACCCATTTTTGTTTGTTTTTACACGATTTTTATGCTTGTGTTATGACCCAAATAAAAATGTAACTGATTTAATGAAACCGAACTGATCCAACAACACGATTTACACGTTTAGTCCCTTTTCATCCGTTTCCATACGTTTTTACCCATTTCTGTTTGTTTTTACACGTTTTTTATGCATGTGTTATGACCCGAATAAAAATATAACCGATTTAATGAAACCGAACTGATCCAACAACACGATTTACACGTTTAGTCCCTTTTCATCCGTTTCCATGCATTTTTACCCAATTCTGTTTGTTTTTACATGTTTTTTATGCTTGTGTTATGACCCGAAGAAAAATATTACCGATTTAACGAAACCGAACTAATCCAACAACACGATTTACAAGTTTAGTCCATTTTCATCCGTTTCCATACGTTTTTACCCATTTCTGTTTGTTTTTTCCACGTTTTTTATGCATGTGTTATGACCCGAATAAAAATATAACCGATTTAATGAAACCGAACTGATCCAACAACACGATTTACACGTTTAGTCCCTTTTCATCCGTTTCCATGCATTTTTACCCAATTCTGTTTGTTTTTACACATTTGACCCGAATAAAAATATAACCGATTTAATAAAACCGAACTGATCCAACAACACGATTTACACGTTTAGACCCTTTTCATCCGTTTCCATACGTTTTTACCCATTTCTGTTTTTTTTTTACACGTTTTTTATGCATGTGTTATGACCCGAATAAAAATATAACGATTTAATGAAACCGAGCTGATCCAACAACATGATTTACACGTTTAGTCCATTTTCATCCGTTTCCATACGTTTTTACCCTTTTCTGTTTGTTTTTACACATTTTTTACGCTTGTGTTATAACCCGAATAAAAATATAACCGATTTAATGAAACCGAACTGATCCAAGAACATGATTAACACGTTTAGTCCCTTTTCATCCGTTTCCATACATTTTTACCCAATTCTGTTTGTTTTTACACGTTTTTTATGCTTGTTTTATGAGCCGAATAAAAATATAACCGAATTAATAAAACCGAACTGATCCAACAACATGATTTACACGTTCAGTCCCTCTTCATCCGTTTCCATACGTTTTTACCCATTTCTGTTTGTTTTTACACGATTTTAATGCATGTGTTATGGCCCGAATAAAAATATAACCGATTTAATGAAACCGAACTGATCCAACAACATGATTAACACGTTTAGTCCATTTTCACCCCGTTTCCATACGTTTTTACCTATTTCTGTTTGTTTTTACACGTTTTTTATGCTTGTTTTATGAGCCGAATAAAAATATAACCGAATTAATAAAACCGAACTGATCCAACAACATGATTTACACGTTCAGTCCCTCTTGATCCGTTTCCATACGTTTTTACCCATTTCTGTTTGTTTTTACACGATTTTAATGCATGTGTTATGGCCCGAATAAAAATATACCTGATTTAATGAAACCGAACTGATCCAACAACACGATTTACGCGTTTAGTCCCTTTTCACCCCGTTTCCATACGTTTTTACCCATTTCTGTTTGTTTTTACACGTTTTTTATGCTTGTGTTATGACCCGAATAAAAGTATAACCGATTTAATGAAACCGAACTGATCCAACAACACGATTTACACGTTTAGTCCCTTTTCATCCGTTTCCATACGTTTTTACCCATTTCTGTTTGTTTTTACACGTTTTTTATGCATATGTTATGACCCGAAGAAAAATATTACCGATTTAACGAAACCGAACTAATCCAACAACACGATTTACACGTTTAGTCCATTTTCATCCGTTTCCATACGTTTTTACCCATTTTTGTTTGTTTTTACACGTTTTTTATGCATGTGTTATGACCCGAATAAAAATATAACCCATTTAATGAAACCGAACTGATCCAACAACACGATTTACACGTTTAGTCCCTTTTCATCCGTTTCCATGCATTTTTACCCAATTCTGTTTGTTTTTACACGTTTTTTATGCTTGTGTTATGACCCGAATAAAAATATAACCGATTTAATAAAACCGAACTGATCCAACAACACGATTTACACGTTTAGTCCCTTTTCATCCGTTTCCATACGTTTTTACCCATTTCTGTTTTTTTTACATGTTTTTTATGCATGTGTTATGACCCGAATAAAAATATAATGATTTAATGAAAACCGAGCTGATCCAACAACATGATTTACACGTTTAGTCCATTTTCATCCGTTTCCATACGTTTTTACACTTTTCTGTTTGTTTTTACACATTTTTTACGCTTGTGTTATAACCCGAATAAAAATATAACCGATTTAATGAAACCGAACTGATCCAACAACATGATTAACACGTTTAGTCCCTTTTCATCCATTTCCATACATTTTTACCCAATTCTGTTTGTTTTTACACGTTTTTTATGCTTGTTTTATGAGCCGAATAAAAATATAACCGAATTAATAAAACCGAACTGATCCAACAACATGATTTACACGTTCAGTCCCTCTTCATCCGTTTCCATACGTTTTTACCCATTTCTGTTTGTTTTTACATGATTTTAATGCATGTGTTATGGCCCGAATAAAAATATACCTGATTTAATGAAACCGAACTGATCCAACAATACGATTTACCGCGTTTAGTCCCTTTTCACCCCGTTTCCATACGTTTTTACCCATTTCTGTTTGTTTTTACACATTTTTTATGCTTGTATTATGACCCGAATAAAAGTATAACCGATTTAATGAAACCGAACTGATCCAACAACACGATTTACACGTTTAGTCCCATTTCATCCGTTTCCATACGTTTTTACCCATTTCTGTTGGTTTTTACACGTTTTTTATGCATGTGTTATGACCTGAATAAAAATATAACCGATTTAATGAAAACGAACTGATCCAACAACACGATTTACAGGTTTAGTCCCTTTTCATCCATTTCCATACGTATTTACTCATTTCTGTTTGTTTTTAGACGTTTTTTATGCTTGTGTTATGACCCGAATAAAAATGTAACTGATTTAATGAAACCGAACTGATCCAACAACATGATTTACACGTTTAGTCCCTTTTCATCCGTTTCCATATGTTTTTACCCATTTTATTTGTTTTTACACGTTTTTTATGCTTGTGTTATGACCCGAATAAAAATATAACCGATTTAATGATACCGAACTGATCCAACAACACGATTTACACGTTTAGTCCATTTTCATCCGTTTCCATACATTTTTACCCATTTCTGTTTGTTTTTACACGTTTTTTATGCTTGTGCTATTACCCGAATAAAAATATATAGTCGATTTAATGAAACCGAACTGATCCAACAACACGATTTACATGTTTAGTCCCTTTTCATCCATTTCCATACGTTTTTAACCATTTATGTTTGTTTTTACATGTTTTTTATGATTGTGTTATGACCCGAATAAATATATAACCGATTTAATGAAACTGAGCTGATCCAATAACACGATTTACACGTTTTGTCCCTTTTCATCCGTTTCCATACGTTTTTACCCATTTCTATTGGTTTTTACACGTTTTTTATGCATGTGTTATGACCTGAATAAAAATATAACCGTTTTAATGAAACCGAACAGATCCAACAACACGATTTACACGTTTAGTCCCTTTTCATCCGTTTCCATACGTTTTTACCCATTTCTGTTTGTTTTTACATGTTTTTATGCATGTGTTATGACCCGAATAAAAATATAACGATTTAATGAAACCGAGCTGATCCAACGACACGATTTACACATTTAGTCCCTTTTCATCCGTTTCCATACGTTTTTCCCCATTTCTGTTTGTTTTTACACGTTTTTTATGCATGTGTTATGACCCGAAGAAAAATATTACCGATTTAACGAAACCGAACTAATCCAACAACACGATTTACACGTTTAGTCCATTTTCATCCGTTTCCATACGTTTTTACCCATTTCTGTTTGTTTTTACACGTTTTTTATGCATGTGTTATGACCCGAATAAAAATATAACCGATTTAATGAAACCGAACTGATCCAACAACACAATTTACACGTTTAGTCCCTTTTCATCCGTTTCCATGCATTTTTACCCAATTCTGTTTGTTTTTACATGTTTTTTATGCTTGTGTTATGACCCGAATAAAAATGTAACTGATTTAATGAAACCGAACTGATCCAACAACATGATTTACACGTTTAGTCCCTTTTCATCCGTTTCCATATGTTTTTACCCATTTTATTTGTTTTTACACGTTTTTTATGCTTGTGTTATGACCCGAATAAAAATATAACCGATTTAATGATACCGAACTGATCCAACAACACGATTTACACGTTTAGTCCATTTTCATCCGTTTCCATACATTTTTACCCATTTCTGTTTGTTTTTACACGTTTTTTATGCTTGTGCTATTACCCGAATAAAAATATATAGTCGATTTAATGAAACCGAACTGATCCAACAACACGATTTACATGTTTAGTCCCTTTTCATCCATTTCCATACGTTTTTAACCATTTATGTTTGTTTTTACATGTTTTTTATGATTGTGTTATGACCCGAATAAATATATAACCGATTTAATGAAACTGAGCTGATCCAATAACACGATTTACATGTTTTGTCCCTTTTCATCCGTTTCCATACGTTTTTACCCATTTCTATTGGTTTTTACACGTTTTTTATGCATGTGTTATGACCTGAATAAAAATATAACCGTTTTAATGAAACCGAACAGATCCAACAACACGATTTACACGTTTAGTCCCTTTTCATCCGTTTCCATACGTTTTTACCCATTTCTGTTTGTTTTTACATGTTTTTATGCATGTGTTATGACCCGAACAAAAATATAACGATTTAATGAAACCGAGCTGATCCAACGACACGATTTACACATTTAGTCCCTTTTCATCCGTTTCCATACGTTTTTCCCCATTTCTGTTTGTTTTTACACGTTTTTTATGCATGTGTTATGACCCGAAGAAAAATATTACCGATTTAACGAAACCGAACTAATCCAACAACACGATTTACACGTTTAGTCCATTTTCATCCGTTTCCATACGTTTTTACCCATTTCTGTTTGTTTTTACACGTTTTTTATGCATGTGTTATGACCCGAATAAAAATATAACCGATTTAATGAAACCGAACTGATCCAACAACACGATTTACACGTTTAGTCCCTTTTCATCCGTTTCCATGCATTTTTACCCAATTCTGTTTGTTTTTACACGTTTTTTATGCTTGTGTTATGACCCGAATAAAAATATAACCGATTTAATAAAACCGAACTGATCCAACAACACGATTTACACGTTTAGTCCCTTTTCATCCGTTTCCATACGTTTTTACCCATTTCTGTTTTTTTTCATGTTTTTTATGCATGTGTTGTGACCCGAATAAAAATATAACGATTTAATGAAACCGAGTTGATCAACAACATGATTTACACGTTTAGTCCATTTTCATCCGTTTCCATACGTTTTTACCCTTTTCTGTTTGTTTTTACACATTTTTTACGCTTGTGTTATAACCCGATAAAAAATATAACCGATTTAATGAAACCGAACTGATCCAACAACATGATTAACACGTTTAGTCCCTTTCATCATCCCATCCGTTTGCATACATTTTTACCCAATTCTGTTTGTTTTTACACGTTTTTTATGCTTGTTTTATGAGCCGAATAAAAATATAACCGAATTAATAAAACCGAACTGATCCAACAACATGATTTACACGTTCAGTCCCTCTTCAATCCGTTTCCATACGTTTTTACCCATTTCTGTTTGTTTTTTACACGATTTTAATGCATGTGTTATGGCCCGAATAAAAATATACCTGATTTAATGAAACCGAACTGATCCAACAATACGATTTACGCGTTTAGTCCCTTTTCACCCCGTTTCCATACGTTTTTACCCATTTCTGTTTGTTTTTACACATTTTTTATGCTTGTATTATGACCCGAATAAAAGTATAACTGATTTAATGAAACCGAACTGATCCAACAACACGATTTACACGTTTAGTCCCATTTCATCCGTTTCCATACGTTTTTACCAATTTTTGTTTGTTTTTAGACGTTTTTTTTGCATGTGTTATGACTCAAATAAAAATATAACCGATTTAATGAAACTGAACTGATCCAACAACACGATTTACACGTTTTGTCCCTTTTCATCCGTTTCCATACGTTTTTACCCATTTCTGTTGGTTTTTACATGTTTTTTTATGCATGTGTTATGACCTGAATAAAAATATAATCGATTTAATGAAAACGAACTGATCCAACAACACGATTTACAGGTTTAGTCCCTTTTCATCCATTTCCATACGTGTTTACCCATTTCTGTTTGGTTTTAGACGTTTTTTATGCTTGTGTTATGACCCGAATAAAAATGTAACTGATTTAATGAAACCGAACTGATCCAACAACATGATTTACACGTTTAGTCCCTTTTCATCCGTTTCCATATGTTTTTATCCATTTCTATTTGTTTTTACACGTTTTTTATGCTTGTGTTATGACCCGAATAAAAATATAACCGATTTAATGATACCAAACTGATCCAACAACACGATTTACACGTTTAGTACATTTTCATCCGTTTCCATACATTTTTATCCATTTCTGTTTGTTTTTTACACGTTTTTTATGCTTGTGCTATTACCCGAATAAAAAATATAGTCGATTTAATGAAACCGAACTGATCCAACAACACGATTTACATGTTTAGTCCCTTTTCATCCGTTTCCATACGTTTTTAACCATTTATGTTTGTTTTTACATGTTTTTTTATGATTGTGTTATGACCCGAATAAAAGTATAACCGATTTAATGAAACCGAACTGATCCAACAACACGATTTACACGTTTAGTCCTATTTCATCCGTTTCCATACGTTTTTACCAATTTTTGTTTGTTTTTAGACGTTTTTTATGCATGTGTTATGACCCAAATAAAAATATAACCGATTTAATGAAACTGAACTGATCCAACAACACGATTTACACGTTTTGTCCCTTTTCATCCGTTTCCATACGTTTTTACCCATTTCTGTTGGTTTTTACACGTTTTTTATGCATGTGTTATGACCTGAATAGAAATATAATCGATTTAATGAAAACGAACTGATCCAACAACACGATTTACAGGTTTAGTCCCTTTTCATCCATTTCCATACGTGTTTACCCATTTCTGTTTGTTTTTAGACGTTTTTTACGCTTGTGTTATGACCCGAATAAAAATGTAACTGATTTAATGAAACCGAACTGATCCAACAACACGATTTACACGTTTAGTCCCTTTTCATCCGTTTCCATACGTTTTTACCCATTTCTATTGGTTTTTACACGTTTTTTATGCATGTGTTATGACCTGAATAAAAATATAACCGATTTAATGATACCGAACTGATCCAACAACACGATTTACACGTTTAGTCCATTTTCATCCGTTTCCATACACTTTTACCCATTTCTGTTTGTTTTTACACGTTTTTTATGCTTGTGCTATTACCCGAATAAAAATATATAGTCGATTTAATGAAACCGAACTGATCCAACAACACGATTTACATGTTTAGTCCCTTTTCATCCGTTTCCATATGTTTTTAACCATTTATGTTTGTTTTTACATGTTTTTTATGATTGTGTTATGACCCGAATAAATATATAACCGATTTAATGAAACTGAGCTGATCCAACAACACGATTTACCACGTTTTGTCCCTTTTCATCCGTTTCCATATGTTTTTACCCATTTCTATTGGTTTTTACACGTTTTTTATGCATGTGTTATGACCTGAATAAAAATATAACCGTTTTAATGAAACCGAACAGATCCAACAACACGATTTACACGTTTAGTCCCTTTTCATCCGTTTCCACACGTTTTTACCCATTTCTGTTTGTTTTTACACGATTTTTATGCTTGTGTTATGACCCAAATAAAAATGTAACTGATTTAATGAAACCGAACTGATCCAACAACACGATTTACCACGTTTAGTCCCTTTTCATCCGTTTCCATACGTTTTTACCCATTTCTGTTTGTTTTTACACGTTTTTTATGCATGTGTTATGACCCGAATAAAAATATAACCGATTTAATGAAACCGAACTGATCCAACAAACACGATTTACACGTTTAGTCCCTTTTCATCCGTTTTCCATGCATTTTTACCCAATTCTGTTTGTTTTTACATGTTTTTTATGCTTGTGTTATGACCCGAAGAAAAATATTACCGATTTAACGAAACCGAACTAATCCAAACAACACGATTTACAAGTTTAGTCCATTTTCATCCGTTTCCATACATTTTTACCCATTTCTGTTTGTTTTTACACGTTTTTTATGCATGTGTTATGACCCGAATAAAAATATAACCGATTTAATGAAACCGAACTGATCCAACAACACGATTTACACGTTTAGTCCCTTTTCATCCGTTTCCATGCATTTTTAACCCAATTCTGTTTGTTTTTTACACATTTTTTATGCTTGTGTTATGACCCGAATAAAAATATAACCGATTTAATAAAACCGAACTGATCCAACAACACGATTTACACGTTTAGTCCCTTTTCATCCGTTTCCATACGTTTTTACCCATTTCTGTTTTTTTTTACATGTTTTTTATGTATGTGTTATGACCCGAATAAAAATATAACGATTTAATGAAACCGAGCTGATCCAACAACATGATTTACACGTTTAGTCCATTTTCATCCGTTTCCATACGTTTTTACCCTTTTCTGTTTGTTTTTACACATTTTTTACGCTTGTGTTATAACCCGAATAAAAATATAACCGATTTAATGAAACCGAACTGATCCAAGAACATGATTAACACGTTTAGTCCCTTTTCATCCGTTTCCATACATTTTTACCCAATTCTGTTTGTTTTTACACGTTTTTTATGCTTGTTTTATGAGCCGAATAAAAATATAACCGAATTAATAAAACCGAACTGATCCAACAACATGATTTACACGTTCAGTCCCTCTTCATCCGTTTCCATACGTTTTTACCCATTTCTGTTTGTTTTTACACGATTTTAATGCATGTGTTATGGCCCGAATAAAAATATAACCGATTTAATGAAACCGAACTGATCCAACAACATGATTAATACGTTTAGTCCCTTTTCACCCCGTTTCCATACGTTTTTACCTATTTCTGTTTGTTTTTACACTTTTTTTATGCTTGTTTTATAAGCCGAATAAAAATATAACCGAATTAATAAAACCGAACTGATCCAACAACATGATTTACACGTTCAGTCCCTCTTCATCCGTTTCCATACGTTTTTACCCATTTCTGTTTGTTTTTACACGATTTTAATGCATGTGTTATGGCCCGAATAAAAATATACCTGATTTAATGAAACCGAACTGATCCAACAATACGATTTACGCGTTTAGTCCCTTTTCACCCCGTTTCCATACGTTTTTACCCATTTCTGTTGGTTTTTACACGTTTTTTATGCTTGTGTTATGACCTGAATAAAAATATAACCGATTTAATGAAACCGAACTGATCCAACAACACGATTTACAGGTTTAGTCCCTTTTCATCCGTTTCCATACGTTTTTACCCTTTTCTGTTTGTTTTTTCACATTTTTTACGCTTGTGTTATGACCCGAATAAAAATATAACCGATTTAATGAAACCGAACTGATCCAACAATATGATTAACACGTTTAGTCCCTTTTCATCCGTTTAAATACGTTTTTACCCATTTCTGTTTGTTTTTACATGTTTTTATGCATGTGTTATGACCCGAATAAAAATATAACGATTTAATGAAACCGAGCTGATCCAACGACACGATTTACACGTTTAGTCCCTTTTCATCCGTTTCCACACGTTTTTACCCATTTCTGTTTGTTTTTACACGTTTTTTATGCATGCGTTATGACCCGAAGAAAAATATTACCGATTTAACGAAACCGAACTAATCCAACAACTCGATTTACACGTTTAGTCCATTTTCATCCGTTTCCATACGTTTTTACCATTTCTGTTTGTTTTTACACGTTTTTTATGCATGTGTTATGACCCGAATAAAAATTATAACCGATTTAATGAAACCGAACAGATCCAACAACACGATTTACACGTTTAGTCCCTTTTCATCCGTTTCCATGCATTTTTACCCAATTCTGTTTGTTTAACACGTTTTTTATGCTTGTGCTATGACCCGAATAAAAATATAACCTATTTAATAAAACCGAACTGATCCAACAACACGATTTACACGTTTAGTCCCTTTTCATCCGTTTCCATACGTTTTTACCATGTGTTATGACCCGAATAAAAATATAACGATTTAATGAAACCGAGCTGATCTAACAACATGATTTACACGTTTAGTCTATTTTCATCCGTTTCCATACGTTTTTACCCTTTTCTGTTTGTTTTTACACATTTTTTATGCTAGTGTTATAACCCGAATAAAAATATAACCGATTTAATGAAACCGAACTGATCCAACAACATGATTAACACGTTTAGTCCCTTTTCATCCGTTTCCATACATTTTTACCCAATTCTGTTTGTTTTTACACGTTTTTTATGCTTGTTTTATGAGCCGAATAAAAATATAACCGAATTAATAAAACCGAACTGATCCAACAACATGATTTACACGTTCAGTCCCTCTTCATCCGTTTCCATACGTTTTTACCCATTTCTGTTTGTTTTTACACGATTTTAATGCATGTGTTATGGCCCGAATAAAAATATACCTGATTTAATGAAACCGAACTAATCCAACAATACGATTTACGCGTTTAGTCCCTTTTCACCCCGTTTCCATACGTTTTTACCCATTTCTGTTTGATTTTACACGTTTTTTATGCTTGTGTTATGACCCGAATTAAAGTATAACCGATTTAACGAAACCGAACTGATCCAACAACACGATTTACACGTTTAGTCCCATTTCATCCGTTTCCATACGTTTTTACCAATTTTTGTTTGTTTTTAGACGTTTTTTATGCATGTGTTATGACCCAAATAAAAATATAACCGTTTTAAAGAAACCGAACAGATCCAACAACACGATGTACACGTTTAGTCCCTTTTCATCCGTTTCCATACGTTTTTACCCATTTCTGTTTGTTTTTACATGTTTTTATGCATGTGTTATGACCTGAATAAAAATATAACCGATTTAATGAAAACGAACTGATCCAACAACACGATTTACAGGTTTAGTCCCTTTTCATCCATTTCCATACGTGTTTACCCATTTCTGTTTGTTTTTAAACGTTTTTTATCCTTGTGTTATGACCCGAATAAAAATGTAATTGATTTAATGAAACCGAACTGATCCAACAACACGATTTACACGTTTAGTCCCTTTTCATCTGTTTCCATACGTTTTTACCCATTTCTATTTGTTTTTACACGTTTTTAATGCTTGTGTTATGACCCGAATAAAAATATAACCGATTTAATGATACCGAACTGATCCAACAACACGATTTACACGTTTAGTCCATTTTCATCCGTTTCCATACATTTTTACCCATTTCTGTTTGTTTTTACACGTTTTTTATGCTTGTGCTATTACCCGAATGAAAATATATAGTCGATTTAATGAAACCGAACTGATCCAACAACACGATTTACATGTTTAGTCCCTTTTCATCCGTTTCCATACGTTTTTAACCATTTATGTTTGTTTTTACATGTTTTTTATGCTTGTGTTATGACCCGAATAAATATATAACTGATTTAATGAAACTGAACTGATCCAACAACACGATTTACACGTTTTGTCCCTTTTCAACCGTTTCCATACGTTTTTACCCATTTCTGTTTGTTTTTACACGATTTTAATGCATGTGTTATGGCCCGAATAAAAATATACCTGATTTAATGAAATCGAACTGATCCAACAATACGATTTACGCGTTTAGTCCCTTTTGACCCCGTTTCCATACGTTTTTACCCATTTCTGTTTGTTTTTACACGTTTTTTATGCTTGTGTTATGACCCGAATAAAAGTATAACCGATTTAATGAAACCGAACTGATCCAACAACACGATTTACACGTTTAGTCCCATTTCATCCGTTTCCATACGTTTTTACCAATTTTTGTTTGTTTTTAGACGTTTTTTATGCATGTGTTATGACCCAAATAAAAATATAACCAATTTAATGAAACTGAACTGATCCAACAACACGATTTACACGTTTTGTCCCTTTTCATCCATTTCCATACGTTTTTACCCATTTCTGTTGGTTTTTACACGTTTTTTATGCATGTGTTATGACCTGAATAAAAATATAACCGATTTAATGAAAACAAACTGATCCAACAACACGATTTACAGGTTTAGTCCCTTTTCATCCGTTTCCATACGTTTTTACCCTTTTCTGTTTGTTTTTACACATTTTTTACGCTTGTGTTATGACCCGAATAAAAATATAATCGATTTAATGAAACCGAACTGATCCAACAACATGATTAACACGTTTAGTCCCTTTTCATCCGTTTCCATACGTTTTTACCCATTTCTGTTTGTTTTTACATGTTTTTATGCATGTGTTATGACCCGAATAAAAATATAACGATTTAATGAAACCGAGCTGATCCAACGACATGATTTACACGTTTAGTCCCTTTTCATCCGTTTCCACACGTTTTTACCCATTTCTGTTTGTTTTTACACGATTTTTATGCTTGTGTTATGACCCAAAAAAAAATGTAACTGATTTAATGAAACCGAACTGATCCAACAACACGATTTACACGTTTAGTCCCTTTTCATCCGTTTCCATACGTTTTTACCCATTTCTGTTTATTTTTACACGTTTTTTATGCATGTGTTATGACCCGAAGAAAAATATTACCGATTTAACGAAACCGAACTAATCCAACAACACGATTTACACGTTTAGTCCATTTTCATCCGTTTCCATACGTTTTTACCCATTTCTGTTTGTTTTTACATGTTTTTTATGCATGTGTTATGACCCGAATAAAAATATAACCGATTTAATGAAACCGAACTGATCCAACAACACGATTTACAAGTTTGGTCCCTTTTCATCCGTTTCCATGCATTTTTACCCAATTCTGTTTGTTTTTACACGTTATTTATGCTTGTGTTATGACCCGAATAAAAATATAACCGATTTAATAAAACCGAACTGATCCAACAACACGATTTACATGTTTAGTCCCTTTTCATTCGTTTCCATACGTTTTTACCCATTTCTGTTTTTTTTTACATGTTTTTTATGCATGTGTTATGACCCGAATAAAAATATAACGATTTAATGAAACCGAGCTGATCCAACAACACGATTTACACATTTAGTCCATTTTCATCCGTTTCCATACGTTTTTACCCATTTCTGTTTGTTTTTACACGTTTTTTATGCATGTGTTATGACCCGAATAAAAATATAACCCATTTAATGAAACCGAACTGATCCAACAACACGATTTACACGTTTAGTCCCCTTTTCATCCGTTTCCATGCATTTTTACCCAATTCTGTTTGTTTTTACACGTTTTTTATGCTTGTGTTATGACCCGAATAAAAATATAACCGATTTAATAAAACCGAACTGATCCAACAACACGATTTACACGTTTAGTCCCTTTTCATCCGTTTCCATACGTTTTTACCCATTTCTGTTTTTTTTACATGTTTTTTATCTATGTGTTATGACCCGAATAAAAATATAATGATTTAATGAAAACCGAGCTGATCCAACAACATGATTTACACGTTTAGTCCATTTTCATCCGTTTCCATACGTTTTTACCCTTTTCTGTTTGTTTTTACACATTTTTTACGCTTGTGTTATAACCCGAATAAAAATATAACCGATTTAATGAAACCGAACTGATCCAACAACATGATTAACACGTTTTGTCCCTTTTCATCCGTTTCCATACATTTTTACCCAATTCTGTTTGTTTTTACACGTTTTTTATGCTTGTTTTATGAGCCGAATAAAAATATAACCGAATTAGTAAAACCGAACTGATCCAACAACATGATTTACACGTTCAGTCCCTCTTCATCCGTTTCCATACGTTTTTACCCATTTCTGTTTGTTTTTACACGATTTTAATGCATGTGTTATGGCCCGAATAAAAATATACCTGATTTAATGAAACCGAACTGATCCAACAATACGATTTACGCGTTTAGTCCCTTTTCACCCCGTTTCCATACGTTTTTACCCATTTCTGTTTGTTTTTACACGTTTTTTTTGCTTGTGTTATGACCCGAATAAAAGTATAACCGATTTAATGAAACCGAACTGATCCAACAACACGATTTACACGTTTAGTCCCATTTCATCCGTTTCCATACGTTTTTACCAATTTTTGTTTGTTTTTAGACGTTTTTTATGCATGTGTTATGACCGAAATAAAAATATAACCGATTTAATGAAACTGAACTGATCCAACAACACGATTTACACGTTTTGTCCCTTTTCATCCGTTTCCATACGTTTTTACCCATTTCTGTTGGTTTTTACACGTTTTTTATGCATGTGTTATGACCTGAATAAAAATATAACCGATTTAATGAAAACGAACTTTTCCAACAACATGATTTACAGGTTTAGTCCCTTTTCATCCATTTCCATACGTGTTTACCCATTTCTGTTTGTTTTTAGACGTTTTTTATGCTTGTGTTATGACCCGAATAAAAATGTAACTGATTTAATGAAACCGAACTGATCCAACAACACGATTTACACGTTTAGTCCCTTTTCATCCGTTTCCATATGTTTTTACCCATTTCTATTTGTTTTTACACGTTTTTTATGCTTGTGTTATGACCCGAATAAAAATATAACCGATTTAATGATACCGAACTGATCCAACAACACGATTCACACGTTTAGTCCATTTTCATCCGTTTCCATACATTTTTACCCATTTCTGTTTGTTTTTACACGTTTTTTATGCATGTGCTATTACCCGAATAAAAATATATAGTCGATTTAATGAAACCGAACTGATCCAACAACACGATTTACATGTTTAGTCCCTTTTCATCCGTTTCCATACGTTTTTAACCATTTATGTTTGTTTTTACATGTTTTTTATGCTTGTGTTATGACCCGAATAAATATATAACTGATTTAATGAAACTGAACTGATCCAACAACACGATTTACACGTTTTGTCCCTTTTCAACCGTTTCCATACGTTTTTACCCATTTCTGTTTGTTTTTACACGATTTTAATGCATGTGTTATGGCCCGAATAAAAATATACCTGATTTAATGAAATCGAACTGATCCAACAATACGATTTACCGCGTTTAGTCCCTTTTGACCCCGTTTCCATACGTTTTTACCCATTTCTGTTTGTTTTTACACGTTTTTTATGCTTGTGTTATGACCCGAATAAAAGTATAACCGATTTAATGAAACCGAACTGATCCAACAACACGATTTACACGTTTAGTCCCATTTCATCCGTTTCCATACGTTTTTACCAATTTTTGTTTGTTTTTAGACGTTTTTTATGCATGTGTTATGACCCAAATAAAAATATAACCAATTTAATGAAACTGAACTGATCCAACAACACGATTTACACGTTTTGTCCCTTTTCATCCATTTCCATACGTTTTTACCCATTTCTGTTGGTTTTTACACGTTTTTTATGCATGTGTTATGACCTGAATAAAAATATAACCGATTTAATGAAAACAAACTGATCCAACAACACGATTTACAGGTTTAGTCCCTTTTCATCCGTTTCCATACGTTTTTACCCTTTTCTGTTTGTTTTTACACATTTTTTACGCTTGTGTTATGACCCGAATAAAAATATAATCGATTTAATGAAACCGAACTGATCCAACAACATGATTAACACGTTTAGTCCCTTTTCATCCGTTTCCATACGTTTTTACCCATTTCTGTTTGTTTTTACATGTTTTTATGCATGTGTTATGACCCGAATAAAAATATAACGATTTAATGAAACCGAGCTGATCCAACGACATGATTTACACGTTTAGTCCCTTTTCATCCGTTTCCACACGTTTTTACCCATTTCTGTTTGTTTTTACACGATTTTTATGCTTGTGTTATGACCCAAAAAAAAATGTAACTGATTTAATGAAACCGAACTGATCCAACAACACGATTTACACGTTTAGTCCCTTTTCATCCGTTTCCATACGTTTTTTACCCATTTCTGTTTGTTTTTACACGTTTTTTATGCATGTGTTATGACCCGAAGAAAAATATTACCGATTTAACGAAACCGAACTAATCCAACAACACGATTTACACGTTTAGTCCATTTTCATCCGTTTCCATACGTTTTTACCCATTTCTGTTTGTTTTTACATGTTTTTTATGCATGTGTTATGACCCGAATAAAAATATAACCGATTTAATGAAACCGAACTGATCCAACAACACGATTTACAAGTTTGGTCCCTTTTCATCCGTTTCCATGCATTTTTACCCAATTCTGTTTGTTTTTACACGTTATTTATGCTTGTGTTATGACCCGAATAAAAATATAACCGATTTAATAAAACCGAACTGATCCAACAACACGATTTACATGTTTAGTCCCTTTTCATTCGTTTCCATACGTTTTTACCCATTTCTGTTTTTTTTTACATGTTTTTTATGCATGTGTTATGACCCGAATAAAAATATAACGATTTAATGAAACCGAGCTGATCCAACAACACGATTTACACGTTTAGTCCATTTTCATCCGTTTCCATACGTTTTTACCCATTTCTGTTTGTTTTTACACGTTTTTTATGCATGTGTTATGACCCGAATAAAAATATAACCCATTTAATGAAACCGAACTGATCCAACAACACGATTTACACGTTTAGTCCCTTTTCATCCGTTTCCATGCATTTTTACCCAATTCTGTTTGTTTTTACACGTTTTTTATGCTTGTGTTATGACCCGAATAAAAATATAACCGATTTAATAAAACCGAACTGATCCAACAACACGATTTACACGTTTAGTCCCTTTTCATCCGTTTCCATACGTTTTTACCCATTTCTGTTTTTTTTACATGTTTTTTATCTATGTGTTATGACCCGAATAAAAATATAATGATTTAATGAAAACCGAGCTGATCCAACAACATGATTTACACGTTTAGTCCATTTTCATCCGTTTCCATACGTTTTTACCCTTTTCTGTTTGTTTTTACACATTTTTTACGCTTGTGTTATAACCCGAATAAAAATATAACCGATTTAATGAAACCGAACTGATCCAACAACATGATTAACACGTTTTGTCCCTTTTCATCCGTTTCCATACATTTTTACCCAATTCTGTTTGTTTTTACACGTTTTTTGATGCTTGTTTTATGAGCCGAATAAAAATATAACCGAATTAGTAAAACCGAACTGATCCAACAACATGATTTACACGTTCAGTCCCTCTTCATCCGTTTCCATACGTTTTTACCCATTTCTGTTTGTTTTTACACGATTTTAATGCATGTGTTATGGCCCGAATAAAAATATACCTGATTTAATGAAACCGAACTGATCCAACAATACGATTTACCGCGTTTAGTCCCTTTTCACCCCGTTTCCATACGTTTTTACCCATTTCTGTTTGTTTTTACACGTTTTTTTTGCTTGTGTTATGACCCGAATAAAAGTATAACCGATTTAATGAAACCGAACTGATCCAACAACACGATTTACACGTTTAGTCCCATTTCATCCGTTTCCATACGTTTTTACCAATTTTTGTTTGTTTTTAGACGTTTTTTATGCATGTGTTATGACCGAAATAAAAATATAACCGATTTAATGAAACTGAACTGATCCAACAACACGATTTACACGTTTTGTCCCTTTTCATCCGTTTCCATACGTTTTTACCCATTTCTGTTGGTTTTTACACGTTTTTTATGCATGTGTTATGACCTGAATAAAAATATAACCGATTTAATGAAAACGAACTTTTCCAACAACATGATTTACAGGTTTAGTCCCTTTTCATCCATTTCCATACGTGTTTACCCATTTCTGTTTGTTTTTAGACGTTTTTTATGCTTGTGTTATGACCCGAATAAAAATGTAACTGATTTAATGAAACCGAACTGATCCAACAACACGATTTACACGTTTAGTCCCTTTTCATCCGTTTCCATATGTTTTTACCCATTTCTATGTGTTTTTACACGTTTTTTATGCTTGTGTTATGACCCGAATAAAAATATAACCGATTTAATGATACCGAACTGATCCAACAACACGATTCACACGTTTAGTCCATTTTCATCCGTTTCCATACATTTTTACCCATTTCTGTTTGTTTTTACACGTTTTTTATGCATGTGCTATTACCCGAATAAAAATATATAGTCGATTTAATGAAACCGAACTGATCCAACAACACGATTTACATGTTTAGTCCCTTTTCATCCATTTCCATACGTTTTTAACCATTTATGTTTGTTTTTACATGTTTTTTATGATTGTGTTATGACCCGAATAAATATATAACTGATTTAATGAAACTGAGCTGATACAACAACACGATTTACACGTTTTGTCCCTTTTCATCCGTTTCCATACGTTTTTACCCATTTCTATTGGTTTTTACACGTTTTTAATGCATGTGTTATGACCTGAATAAAAATATAACCGTTTTAATGAAACCAAACAGATCCAACAACACGATTTACACGTTTAATCCCTTTTCATCCGTTTCCATACGTTTTTACCCATTTCTGTTTGTTTTTATATGTTTTTATGCATGTGTTATGACCCGAATAAAAATATAACGATTTAATGAAACCGAGCTGATCCAACGACACGATTTACACGTTTAGTCCCTTTTCATCCGTTTCCACACGTTTTTACCCATTTCTGTTTGTTTTTACGCGATTTTTATGCTTGTGTTATGACCCAAATAAAAATGTAACTGATTTAATGAAACCGAACTGATCCAACAACACGATTTACACGTTTAGTCCTTTTTCATCCGTTTCCATACGTTTTTTACCCATTTTCTGTTTGTTTTTACACGTTTTTTATGCATGTGTTATGACCCGAAGAAAAATATTACCGATTTAACGAAACCGAACTAATCCAACAACACGATTTACACGTTTAGTCCATTTTCATCCGTTTCCATACGTTTTTACCCATTTCTGTTTGTTTTTACACGTTTTTTATGCATGTGTTATGACCCGAATAAAAATATAACCGATTTAATGAAACCGAACTGATCCAACAACACGATTTACACGTTTAGTCCCTTTTCATCCGTTTCCATGCATTTTTACCCAATTCTGTTTGTTTTTACACGTTTTTTATGCTTGTGTTATGACCCGAATAAAAATATAACCGATTTAATAAAACCGAACTGATCCAACAACACGATTTACACGTTTAGTCCCTTTTCATCAGTTTCCATACGTTTTTACCCAATTCTGTTTTTTTTTACATGTTTTTTATGCATGTGTTGTGACCCGAATAAAAATATAACGATTTAATGAAACCGAGTTGATCCAACAACATGATTTACACGTTTAGTCCATTTTCATCCGTTTCCATACGTTTTTACCCTTTTCTGTTTGTTTTTACACATTTTTTACGCTTGTGTTATAACCCGAATAAAAATATAACCGATTTAATGAAACCGAACTGATCCAACAACATGATTAACACGTTTAGTCCCTTTTCATCCGTTTCCATACATTTTTACCCAATTCTGTTTGTTTTTACACGTTTTTTATGCTTCTTTTATGAGCCGAATAAAAATATAACCAAATTAATAAAACCGAACTGATCCAACAACATGATTTACACGTTTAGTCCCTCTTCATCCGTTTCCATACGTTTTTACCCATTTCTGTTTGTTTTTACACGATTTTAATGCATGTGTTATGGCCCGAATAAAAATATACCTGATTTAATGAAACCGAACTGATCCAACAATACGATTTACGCGTTTAGTCCCTTTTCACCCCGTTTCCATACGTTTTTACCCATTTCTGTTTGTTTTACACGTTTTTTATGCTTGTGTTATGACCCGAATAAAAGTATAACCGATTTAATGAAACCGAACTGATCCAACAACACGATTTACACGTTTAGTCCCATTTCATCCGTTTCCATACGTTTTTACCAATTTTTGTTTGTTTTTAGACGTTTTTTATGCATGTGTTATGACCCAAATAAAAATATAACCGATTTAATGAAACTGAACTGATCCAACAACACGATTTACACGTTTAGTCCCTTTTCATCCGTTTCCATACATTTTTACCCATTTCTGTTGGTTTTTACACGTTTTTTATGCATGTGTTATGACCTGAATAAAAATATAACCGATTTAATGAAAACGAACTGATCCAACAACACGATTTAAAGGTTTAGTCCCTTTTCATCCATTTCCATACGTGTTTACCCATTTCTGTTTGTTTTTAGACGTTTTTTATGCTTGTGTTATGACCCGAATAAAAATGTAACTGATTTAATGAAACCGAACTGATCCAACAACACGATTTACACGTTTAGTCCCTTTTCATCCGTTTCCATACGTTTTTACCCATTTCTATTGGTTTTTACACGTTTTTTATGCATGTGTTATGACCTGAATAAAAATATAACCGATTTAATGATACCGAACTGATCCAACAACACGATTTACACGTTTAGTCCATTTTCATCCGTTTCCATACATTTTTACCCATTTCTGTTTGTTTTTACACGTTTTTTATGCTTGTGCTATTACCCGAATAAAAATATATAGTCGATTTAATGAAACCGAACTGATCCAACAACACGATTTACATGTTTAGTCCCTTTTCATCCGTTTCCATATGTTTTTAACCATTTATGTTTGTTTTTACATGTTTTTTATGATTGTGTTATGACCCGAATAAATATATAACCGATTTAATGAAACTGAGCTGTTCCAACAACACGATTTACACGTTTTGTCCCTTTTCATCCGTTTCCATACGTTTTTACCCATTTCTATTGGGTTTTACACGTTTTTTATGCATGTGTTATGACCTGAATAAAAATATAACCGTTTTAATGAAACCGAACAGATCCAACAACACGATTTACACGTTTAGTCCCTTTTCATCCGTTTCCACACGTTTTTACCCATTTCTGTTTGTTTTTACACGATTTTTATGCTTGTGTTATGACCCAAATAAAAATGTAACTGATTTAATGAAACCGAACTGATCCAACAACACGATTTACACGTTTAGTCCCTTTTCATCCGTTTCCATACGTTTTTACCCATTTCTGTTTGTTTTTATACGTTTTTTATGCATGTGTTATGACCCGAATAAAAATATAACCGATTTAATGAAACCGAACTGATCCAACAACACGATTTACACGTTTAGTCCCTTTTCATTCGTTTTCATGCATTTTTACCCAATTCTGTTTGTTTTTACACGTTTTTTATGCTTGTGTTATGACCCGAAGAAAAATATTACCGATTTAACGAAACCGAACTAATCCAACAACACGATTTACATGTTTAGTCCATTTTCATCCGTTTCCATACGTTTTTACCCATTTCTGTTTGTTTTTACACATTTTTTATGCATGTGTTATGACCCGAATAAAAATATAACCGATTTAATGAAACCGAACTGATCCAACAACATGATTAACACGTTTAGTCCCTTTTCATCCGTTTCCATACATTTTTACCCAATTCTGTTTGTTTTTACACGTTTTTTATGCTTGTTTTATGAGCCGAATAAAAATATAACCGAATTAATAAAACCGAACTGATCCAACAACATGATTTACACGTTCAGTCCCTCTTCATCCGTTTCCATACGTTTTTACCCATTTCTGTTTGTTTTTACACGATTTTAATGCATGTGTTTTGGCCCGAATAAAAATATACCTGATTTAATGAAACCGAACTGATCCAACAATACGATTTACGCGTTTAGTCTCTTTTCACCCCGTTTCCATACGTTTTTACCCATTTCTGTTTGTTTTTACACGTTTTTTATGCTTGTGTTTTGACCCGAATAAAAGTATAACCGATTTAATGAAACCGAACTGATCCAACAACACGATTTACACGTTTAGTCCCATTTCATCCGTTTCCATACGTTTTTACCAATTTTTGTTTGTTTTTAGACGTTTTTTATGCATGTGTTATGACCCAAATAAAAATATAACCGATTTAATGATACTGAACTGATCCAACAACACGATTTACACGTTTTGTCCCTTTTCATCCGTTTCCATACGTTTTTACCCATTTCTGTTGGTTTTTACACGTTTTTTATGCATGTGTTATGACCTGAATAAAAATATAACCGATTTAATGAAAACGAACTGATCCAACAACACGATTTACAGGTTTAGTCCCTTTTCATCCATTTCCATACGTGTTTACCCATTTCTGTTTGTTTTTAGACGTTTTTTATGCATGTGTTATGACCCGAATAAAAAATATAACCGATTTAATGAAACCGAACTGATCCAACAACACGATTTACACGTTTAGTCCCTTTTCATCCGTTTCCATGCATTTTTACCCAATTCTATTTGTTTTTACACGTTTGTTTTTACACGTTTTTTTATGCTTGTTTTATGAGCCGAATAAAAATATAACCGAATTAATAAAACCGAACTGATCCAACAACATGATTTACACGTTCAGTCCCTCTTCATCCGTTTCCATACGTTTTTACCCATTTCTGTTTGTTTTTACACGATTTTTAATGCATGTGTTTTGGCCCGAATAAAAATATACCTGATTTAATGAAACCGAACTGATCCAACAATACGATTTACGCGTTTAGTCTCTTTTCACCCCGTTTCCATACGTTTTTACCCATTTCTGTTTGTTTTTACACGTTTTTTATGCATGTGTTATGACCCGAATAAAAATATAACCGATTTAATGAAACCGAACTGATCCAACAACACGATTTACACGTTTAGTCCCTTTTCATCCGTTTCCATGCATTTTTACCCAATTCTGTTTGTTTTTACACGTTTTTTATGCTTGTGTCCGAATAAAAATATAACCGATTTAATAAAACCGAACTGATCCAACAACACGATTTACACGTTTAGTCCCTTTTAATCCGTTTCCATACGTTTTTACCCATTTCTGTTTTTTTTTACATGTTTTTTATGCATGTGTTATGACCCGAATAAAAATATAACGATTTAATGAAACCGAGCTGATCCAACAACATGATTTACACGTTTAGTCCATTTTCATCCGTTTCCATACGTTTTTACCCTTTTCTGTTTGTTTTTACACATTTTTTACGCTTGTGTTATAACCCGAATAAAAATATAACCGATTTAATGAAACCGAACTGATCCAAGAACATGATTAACACGTTTAGGTCCCTTTTCATCCGTTTCCATACATTTTTACCCAATTCTGTTTGTTTTTACATGTTTTTTATGCTTGTTTTATGAGCCGAATAAAAATATAACCGAATTAATAAAACCGAACTGATCCAACAACATGATTTACACGTTCAGTCCCTCTTCATCCGTTTCCATACGTTTTTACCCATTTCTGTTTGTTTTTACACGATTTTAATGCATGTGTTTTGGCCCGAATAAAAATATACCTGATTTAATGAAACCGAACTGATCCAACAATACGATTTACCGCGTTTAGTCCCTTTTCACCCCCGTTTCCATACGTTTTATACCCATTTCTGTTTGTTTTTACACGTTTTTTATGCTTGTGTTATGACCCCCGAATAAAAGTATAACCGATTTAATGAAACCGAACTGATCCAATAACACGATTTACAGGTTTAGTCCCTTTTCATCCATTTCCATACGTGTTTACCCATTTCTGTTTGTTTTTACACTTTTTTTATGCTTGTGTTATGACCCGAATAAAAATGTAACTGATTTAATGAAACCGAACTGATCCAACAACACGATTTACACGTTTAGTCCCTTTTCATCCGTTTCCATACGTTTTTTACCCATTTCTATTTGTTTTAACACGTTTTTTATGCTTGTGTTATGACCCGAATAAAAAATATAACCGATTTAATGATACCGAACTGATCCAACAACACGATTTACATGTTTAGTCCATTTTCATCCGTTTCCATACATTTTTACCCATTTCTGTTTGTTTTTACACGTTTTTTATGCTTGTGCTATTACCCGAATAAAAATATATAGTCGATTTAATGAAACCGAACTGATCCAACAACACGATTTACATGTTTAGTCCCTTTTCATCCGTTTCCATACGTTTTTAACCATTTATGTTTGTTTTTACATGTTTTTTATTCTTGTGTTATGACCCGAATAAATATATAACCGATTTAATGAAACTGAACTGATCCAACAACACGATTTACACGTTTAGTCCCTTTTCATCCGTTTCCATACGTTTTTACCCATTTCTGTTTGTTTTTACACGTTTTTTATACATGTGTTATGACCCGAAGAAAAATATTACCGATTTAACGAAACCGAACTAATCCAACAACACGATTTACATGTTTAGTCCATTTTCATCCGTTTCCATACGTTTTTACCCATTTCTGTTTGTTTTTACACGTTTTTTATGCATGTGTTATGACCCGAATAAAAATATAACCGATTTAATGAAACCGAACTGATCCAACAACATGATTAACACGTTTAGTCCCTTTTCATCCGTTTCCATACATTTTTACCCAATTCTGTTTGTTTTTACACGTTTTTTATGCTTGTTTTATGAGCCGAATAAAAATATAACCGAATTAATAAAACCGAACTGATCCAACAACATGATTTACACGTTCAGTCCCTCTTCATCCGTTTCCATACGTTTTTACCCATTTCTGTTTGTTTTTACACGATTTTAATGCATGTGTTTTGGCCCGAATAAAAATATACCTGATTTAATGAAACCGAACTGATCCAACAATACGATTTACGCGTTTAGTCTCTTTTCACCCCGTTTCCATACGTTTTTACCCATTTCTGTTTGTTTTTACACGTTTTTTATGCTTGTGTTTTGACCCGAATAAAAGTATAACCGATTTAATGAAACCGAACTGATCCAACAACACGATTTACACGTTTAGTCCCATTTCATCCGTTTCCATACGTTTTTTACCAATTTTTGTTTGTTTTTAGACGTTTTTTATGCATGTGTTATGACCCAAATAAAAATATAACCGATTTAATGATACTGAACTGATCCAACAACACGATTTACACGTTTTGTCCCTTTTCATCCGTTTCCATACGTTTTTACCCATTTCTGTTGGTTTTTACACGTTTTTTATGCATGTGTTATGACCTGAATAAAAATATAACCGATTTAATGAAAACGAACTGATCCAACAACACGATTTACAGGTTTAGTCCCTTTTCATCCATTTCCATACGTGTTTACCCATTTCTGTTTGTTTTTAGACGTTTTTTATGCATGTGTTATGACCCGAATAAAAATATAACCGATTTAATGAAACCGAACTGATCCAACAACACGATTTACACGTTTAGCCCCTTTTCATCCGTTTCCATGCATTTTTACCCAATTCTATTTGTTTTTACACGTTTTTTATGCTTGTGCTATTACCCGAATAAAAATATATAGTCGATTTAATGAAACCGAACTGATCCAACAACACGATTTACACGTTTAGTCCTATTTCATCCGTTTCCATACGTTTTTACCAATTTTTGTTTGTTTTTAGACGTTTTTATGCATGTGTTATGACCCAAATAAAAATATAACCGATTTAATGAAACTGAACTGATCCAACAACACGATTTACACGTTTTGTCCCTTTTCATCCGTTTCCATACGTTTTTACCCAATTCTGTTTGTTTTTACACGTTTTTTATGCATGTGTTATGACCCGAAGAAAAATATTACCGATTTAACGAAACCGAACTAATCCAACAACACGATTTACATGTTTAGTCCATTTTCATCCGTTTCCATACGTTTTTACCCATTTCTGTTTGTTTTTACACGTTTTTTATGCATGTGTTATGACCCGAATAAAAATATAACCGATTTAATGAAACCGAACTGATCCAACAACACGATTTACACGTTTAGTCCCTTTTCATCCGTTTCCATGCATTTTTACCCAATTCTGTTTGTTTTTACACGTTTTTTATGCTTGTGTTATGACCCGAATAAAAATATAACCGATTTAATAAAACCGAACTGATCCAACAACACGATTTACACGTTTAGTCCCTTTTAATCCGTTTCCATACGTTTTTACCCATTTCTGTTTTTTTTACATGTTTTTTATGCATGTGTTATGACCCGAATAAAAATATAACGATTTAATGAAACCGAGCTGATCCAACAACATGATTTACACGTTTAGTCCATTTTCATCCGTTTCCATACGTTTTTACCCTTTTCTGTTTGTTTTTACACATTTTTTACGCTTGTGTTATAACCCGAATAAAAATATAACCGATTTAATGAAACCGAACTGATCCAAGAACATGATTAACACGTTTAGTCCCTTTTCATCCGTTTCCATACATTTTTACCCAATTCTGTTTGTTTTTACACGTTTTTTATGCTTGTTTTATGAGCCGAATAAAAATATAACCGAATTAATAAAACCGAACTGATCCAACAACATGATTTACACGTTCAGTCCCTCTTCATCCGTTTCCATACGTTTTTACCCATTTCTGTTTGTTTTTACACGATTTTAATGCATGTGTTTTGGCCCGAATAAAAATATACCTGATTTAATGAAACCGAACTGATCCAACAATACGATTTACGCGTTTAGTCCCTTTTCACCCCGTTTCCATACGTTTTTACCCATTTCTGTTTGTTTTTACACGTTTTTTATGCTTGTGTTATGACCCCGAATAAAAGTATAACCGATTTAATGAAACCGAACTGATCCAATAACACGATTTACAGGTTTAGTCCCTTTTCATCCATTTCCATACGTGTTTACCCATTTCTGTTTGTTTTTACACTTTTTTTATGCTTGTGTTATGACCCGAATAAAAATGTAACTGATTTAATGAAACCGAACTGATCCAACAACATGATTTACACGTTTTGTCCCTTTTCATCCGTTTCCATACGTTTTTACCCATTTCTGTTGGTTTTACACGTTTTTTATGCATGTGTTATGACCTGAATAAAAATATAACCGATTTAATGAAAACGAACTGATCCAACAACACGATTTACAGGTTTAGTCCCTTTTCATCCATTTCCATACGTGTTTACCCATTTCTGTTTGTTTTTAGACGTTTTTTATGCTTGTGTTATGACCCGAATAAAAATGTAACTGATTTAATGAAACCGAACTGATCCAATAACACGATTTACACGTTTAGTCCCTTTTCATCCGTTTCCATACGTTTTTACCCATTTCTATTTGTTTTTACACCTTTTTTATGCTTGTGTTATGACCCGAATAAAAATATAACCGATTTAATGATACCGAACTGATCCAACAACACGATTTACATGTTTTGTCCATTTTCATCCGTTTCCATACATTTTTACCCATTTCTGTTTGTTTTTGCACGTTTTTTATGCTTGTGCTATTACCCGAATAAAAATATATAGTCGATTTAATGAAACCGAACTGATCCAACAACACGATTTACATGCTTAGTCCCTTTTCATCCGTTTCCATACGTTTTTAACCATTTATGTTTGTTTTTACATGTTTTTTATGCTTGTGTTATGACCCGAATAAATATATAACCGATTTAATGAAACTGAACTGATCCAACAACACGATTTAAACGTTTAGTCCCTTTTCATCCGTTTCCATACGTTTTTACCCATTTCTGTTTGTTTTTACACGTTTTTTATGCATGTGTTATGACCCGAAGAAAAATATTACCGATTTAACGAAACCGAACTAATCCAACAACACGATTTACACGTTTAGTCCATTTTCATCCGTTTCCATACGTTTTTACCCATTTCTGTTTGTTTTTTACACGTTTTTTATGCATGTGTTATGACCCGAATAAAAATATAACCGATTTAATGAAACCGAATTGATTCAACAACACGATTTACACGTTTAGTCCCTTTTCATCCGTTTCCATGCATTTTTACCCAATTCTGTTTGTTTTTACACGTTTTTTATGCTTGTGTTGTGACCCGAATAAAAATATAACGATTTAATGAAACCGAGCTGATCCAACAACATGATTTACACGTTTAGTCCATTTTCATCAATTTCTATACGTTTTTACCCTTTTCTGTTTGTTTTTACACATTTTTTACGCTTGTGTTATAACCCGAATAAAAATATAACCGATTTAATGAAACCGAACTGATCCAACAACATGATTAACACGTTTAGTCCCTTTTCATCCGTTTCCATACATTTTTACCCAATTCTGTTTGTTTTTACACGTTTTTTTATGCTTCTTTTATGAGCCGAATAAAAATATAACCGAATTAATAAAACCGAACTGATCCAACAACATGATTTACACGTTCAGTCCCTCTTCATCAGTTTCCATACGTTTTTACCCATTTCTGTTTGTTTTTACACGATTTTAATGCATGTGTTATGGCCCGAATAAAAATATACCTGATTTAATGAAACCGAACTGATCCAACAATACGATTTACACGTTTTTCCCTTTTCACCCCGTTTTCGTACGTTTTTACCCATTTCTGTTTGTTTTTACACGTTTTTTATGCTTGTGTTATGACCCCGAATAAAAGTATAACCGATTTAATGAAACCGAACTGATCCAACAACACAATTTACACGTTTAGTCCCATTTCATCCGTTTTCATACGTTTTTACCAATTTTTGTTTGTTTTTAGACGTTTTTTATGCATGTGTTATGACCCAAATAAAAATATAACCGATTTAATGAAACTGAACTGATCCAACAACACGATTTACACGTTTTGTCCCTTTTCATCCATTTCCATACGTGTTTACCCATTTCTGTTTGTTTTTAGACGTTTTTTATGCTTGTGTTATGACCCGAATAAAAATATAACCGATTTAATGATACCGAACTGATCCAACAACACGATTTACATGTTTAGTCCATTTTCATCCGTTTCCATACATTTTTACCCATTTCTGTTTGTTTTTACACGTTTTTTATGCTTGTGCTATTACCCGAATAAAAATATATAGTCGATTTAATGAAACCGAACTGATCCAACAACACGATTTACATGTTTAGTCCCTTTTCATCCATTTCCATACGTTTTTAACCATTTATGTTTGTTTTTACATGTTTTTTATACTTGTGTTATGACCCGAATAAATATATAACCGATTTAATGAAACTGAACTGATCCAACATCACGATTTACACGTTTTGTCCCTTTTCATCCGTTTCCATACGTTTTTACCCATTTCTGTTGGTTTTTACACGTTTTTTATGCATGTGTTATGACCTGAATAAAAATATAACCGTTTTAATGAAACCAAACAGATCCAACAACACGATTTATACGTTTAGTCCCATTTCATCCGTTTCCATACGTTTTTACCAATTTTTGTTTGTTTTTAGACGTTTTTTTATGCATGTGTTATGACCCAAATAAAAATATAACCGATTTAATGAAACTGAACTGATCCAACAACATGATTTACACGTTTTGTCCCTTTTCATCCGTTTCCATACGTTTTTACCCATTTCTGTTGGTTTTAACACGTTTTTTATGCATGTGTTATGACCTGAATAAAAATATAACCGATTTAATGAAAACGAACTGATCCAACAACACGATTTACAGGTTTAGTCCCTTTTCATCCATTTCCATACGTGTTTACCCATTTCTGTTTGTTTTTAGACGTTTTTTATGCTTGTGTTATGACCCGAATAAAAATATAACCGATTTAATGATACCGAACTGATCCAACAACACGATTTACATGTTTTGTCCATTTTCATCCGTTTCCATACATTTTTACCCATTTCTGTTTGTTTTTACACGTTTTTTATGCTTGTGCTATTACCCCGAATAAAAATATATAGTCGATTTAATGAAAACGAACTGATCCAACAACACGATTTACATGCTTAGTCCCTTTTCATCCGTTTCCATACGTTTTTAACCATTTATGTTTGTTTTTACATGTTTTTTATGCTTGTGTTATGACCCGAATAAATATATAACCGATTTAATGAAAACTGAACTGATCCAACAACACGATTTACACGTTTAGTCCCTTTTCATCCGTTTCCATACGTTTTTACCCATTTCTGTTTGTTTTTACACGTTTTTTATGCATGTGTTATGACCCGTAGAAAAATATTACCGATTTAACGAAACCGAACTAATCCAACAACACGATTTACACGTTTAGTCCATTTTCATCCGTTTCCATACGTTTTTACCCATTTCTGTTTGTTTTTACACGTTTTTTATGCATGTGTTATGACCCGAATAAAAATATAACCGATTTAATGAAACCGAACTGATTCAACAACACGATTTACACGTTTAGTCCCTTTTCATCCGTTTCCATGCATTTTTACCCAATTCTGTTTGTTTTTACACGTTTTTTATGCTTGTGTCATGACCCGAATAAAAATATAACCGATTTAATAAAACCGAACTGATCCAACAACACGATTTACACGTTTAGTCCCTTTTCATCAGTTTCCATACGTTTTTACCCATTTCTGTTTTTTTTTACATGTTTTTTATGCATGTGTTGTGACCCGAATAAAAATATAACGATTTAATGAAACCGAGCTGATCCAACAACATGATTTACACGTTTAGTCCACTTTCATCAATTTCTATACGTTTTTACCCTTTTCTGTTTGTTTTTACACATTTTTTACGCTTATGTTATAACCCGAATAAAAATATAACCGATTTAATGAAACCGAACTGATCCAACAACATGATTTACACGTTTAGTCCCTTTTCATCCGTTTCATACATTTTTACCCAATTCTGTTTGTTTATACACGTTTTTTATGCTTCTTTTATGAGCCGAATAAAAAGATAACCGAATTAATAAAACCGAACTGATCCAACAACATGATTTACACGTTCAGTCCCTCTTCATCCGTTTCCATACGTTTTTACCCATTTCTGTTTGTTTTTACACGATTTTAATGCATGTGTTATGGCCCGAATAAAAATATACCTGATTTAATGAAACCGAACTGATCCAACAATACGATTTACGCGTTTTTCCCTTTTCACCCCGTTTTCGTACGTTTTTACCCATTTCTGTTTGTTTTTACACGTTTTTTATGCTTGTGTTATGACCCCGAATAAAAGTATAACCGATTTAATGAAACCGAACTGATCCAACAACACGATTTACACGTTTAGTCCCATTTCATCCGTTTCCATACGTTTTTACCAATTTTTGTTTGTTTTTAGACGTTTTTTATGCATGTGTTATGACCAAAATAAAAATATAACCGATTTAATGAAACTGAACTGATCCAACAACATGATTTACACGTTTTGTCCCTTTTCATCCGTTTCCATACGTTTTTACCCATTTCTGTTGGTTTTTACACGTTTTTTATGCATGTGTTATGACCTGAATAAAAATATAACCGATTTAATGAAAACGAACTGATCCAACAACACGATTTACAGGTTTAGTCCCTTTTCATCCATTTCCATACGTGTTTACCCATTTCTGTTTGTTTTTAGACGTTTTTTATGCTTGTGTTATGACCCGAATAAAAATGTAACTGATTTAATGAAACCGAACTGATCCAACAACACGATTTACACGTTTAGTCCCTTTTCATCCGTTTCCATACGTTTTTACCCATTTCTATTTGTTTTTACACCTTTTTTATGCTTGTGTTATGACCCGAATAAAAATATAACCGATTTAATGATAACGAACTGATCCAACAACACGATTTACATGTTTTGTCCATTTTCATCCGTTTCCATACATTTTTACCCATTTCTGTTTGTTTTTACACGTTTTTTATGCTTGTGCTATTACCCGAATAAAAATATATAGTCGATTTAATGAAACCGAACTGATCCAACAACACGATTTACATGTTTAGTCCCTTTTCATCCGTTTCCATACGTTTTTAACCATTTATGTTTGTTTTTACATGTTTTTTATTCTTGTGTTATGACCCGAATAAATATATAACCGATTTAATGAAACTGAACTGATCCAACAACACGATTTACACGTTTAGTCCCTTTTCATCCGTTTCCATACGTTTTTACCCATTTCTGTTTGTTTTTACACGTTTTTTATACATGTGTTATGACCCGAAGAAAAATATTACCGATTTAACGAAACCGAACTAATCCAACAACACGATTTACACGTTTAGTCCATTTTCATCCGTTTCCATACGTTTTTACCCATTTCTGTTTGTTTTTACACGTTTTTTATGCATGTGTTATGACCCGAATAAAAATATAACCGATTTAATGAAACCGAACTGATTCAACAACACGATTTACACGTTTAGTCCCTTTTCATCCGTTTCCATGCATTTTTACCCAATTCTGTTTGTTTTTACACGTTTTTTATGCTTGTGTTATGACCCGAATAAAAATATAACCGATTTAATAAAACCGAACTGATCCAACAACACGATTTACACGTTTAGTCCCTTTTCATCAGTTTCCATACGTTTTTACCCATTTCTTTTTTTTTTTTTACATGTTTTTTATGCATGTGTTGTGACCCGAATAAAAATATAACGATATAATGAAACCGAGCTGATCCAACAACATGATTTACACGTTTAGTCCATTTTCATCTATTTCTATACGTTTTTACCCTTTTCTGTTTGTTTTTACACATTTTTTACGCTTGTGTTATAACCCGAATAAAAATATAACCGATTTAATGAAACCGAACTGATCCAACAACATGATTAACACGTTTAGTTCCTTTTCATCCGTTTCCATACATTTTTACCCAATTCTGTTTGTTTTTACACGTTTTTTATGCTTGTTTTATGAGCCGAATAAAAATATAACCGAATTAATAAAACCGAACTGATCCAACAACATAATTTACACGTTCAGTCCCTCTTCATCCGTTTCCATACGTTTTTACCCATTTCTGTTTGTTTTTACACGATTTTAATGCATGTGTTATCGCCCGAATAAAAATATACCTGATTTAATGAAACCGAACTAATCCAACAATACGATTTACGCGTTTAGTCCCTTTTCACCCCGTTTCCGTACGTTTTTACCCATTTCTGTTTGTTTTTACACGTTTTTTATGCTTGTGTTATGACCCTGAATAAAAGTATAACCGATTTAATGAAACCGAACTGATCCAACAACACGATTTACACGTTTAGTCCCATTTCATCCGTTTCCATACGTTTTTACCAATTTTTGTTTGTTTTTAGACGTTTTTTATGCATGTGTTATGACCCAAATAAAAATATAACCGATTTAATGAAACTGAACTGATCCAACAACATGATTTACACGTTTTGTCCCTTTTCATCCGTTTCCATACGTTTTTACCCATTTCTGTTGGTTTTTACACGTTTTTTATGCATGTGTTATGACCTGAATAAAAATATAACCGATTTAATGAAAACGAACTGATCCAACAACACGATTTACAGGTTTAGTCCCTTTTCATCCATTTCCATACGTGTTTACCCATTTCTGTTTGTTTTTAGACGTTTTTTATGCTTGTGTTATGACCCGAATAAAAATGTAACTGATTTAATGAAACCGAACTGATCCAACAACACGATTTACACGTTTAGTCCCTTTTCATCCGTTTCCATACGTTTTTACCCATTTCTATTTGTTTTTACACCTTTTTTATGCTTGTGTTATGACCCGAATAAAAATATAACCGATTTAATGATAACGAACTGATCCAACAACACGATTTACATGTTTTGTCCATTTTCATCCGTTTCCATACATTTTTACCCATTTCTGTTTGTTTTTGCACGTTTTTTATGCTTGTGCTATTACCCGAATAAAAATATATAGTCGATTTAATGAAACCGAACTGATCCAACAACACGATTTACATGCTTAGTCCCTTTTCATCCGTTTCCATACGTTTTTAACCATTTATGTTTGTTTTTACATGTTTTTTATGCTTGTGTTATGACCCGAATAAATATATAACCGATTTAATGAAACTGAACTGATCCAACAACACGATTTAAACGTTTAGTCCCTTTTCATCCGTTTCCATACGTTTTTACCCATTTCTGTTTGTTTTTACACGTTTTTTATGCATGTGTTATGACCCGAAGAAAAATATTACCGATTTAACGAAACCGAACTAATCCAACAACACGATTTACACGTTTAGTCCATTTTCATCCGTTTCCATACGTTTTTACCCATTTCTGTTTGTTTTTTACACGTTTTTTATGCATGTGTTATGACCCGAATAAAAATATAACCGATTTAATGAAACCGAACTGATTCAACAACACGATTTACACGTTTAGTCCCTTTTCATCCGTTTCCATGCATTTTTACCCAATTCTGTTTGTTTTTACACGTTTTTTATGCTTGTGTTATGACCCGAATAAAAATATAACCGATTTAATAAAACCGAACTGATCCAACAACACGATTTACACGTTTAGTCCCTTTTCATCAGTTTCCATACGTTTTTACCCATTTCTGTTTTTTTTACATGTTTTTTATGCATGTGTTGTGACCCGAATAAAAATATAACGATTTAATGAAACCGAGCTGATCCAACAACATGATTTACACGTTTAGTCCATTTTCATCAATTTCTATACGTTTTTACCCTTTTCTGTTTGTTTTTACACATTTTTTACGCTTGTGTTATAACCCGAATAAAAATATAACCGATTTAATGAAACCGAACTGATCCAACAACATGATTAACACGTTTAGTCCCTTTTCATCCGTTTCCATACATTTTTACCCAATTCTGTTTGTTTTTACACGTTTTTTATGCTTCTTTTATGAGCCGAATAAAAATATAACCGAATTAATAAAACCGAACTGATCCAACAACATGATTTACACGTTCAGTCCCTCTTCATCCGTTTCCATACGTTTTTACCCATTTCTGTTTGTTTTTACACGATTTTAATGCATGTGTTATGGCCCGAATAAAAATATACCTGATTTAATGAAACCGAACTGATCCAACAATACGATTTACGCGTTTTTCCCTTTTCACCCCGTTTTCGTACGTTTTTACCCATTTCTGTTTGTTTTTACACGTTTTTTATGCTTGTGTTATGACCCCGAATAAAAGTATAACCGATTTAATGAAACCGAACTGATCCAACAACACGATTTACACGTTTAGTCCCATTTCATCCGTTTCCATACGTTTTTACCAATTTTTGTTTGTTTTTAGACGTTTTTTATGCATGTGTTATGACCAAAATAAAAATATAACCGATTTAATGAAACTGAACTGATCCAACAACATGATTTACACGTTTTGTCCCTTTTCATCCGTTTCCATACGTTTTTACCCATTTCTGTTGGTTTTTACACGTTTTTTATGCATGTGTTATGACCTGAATAAAAATATAACCGATTTAATGAAAACGAACTGATCCAACAACACGATTTACAGGTTTAGTCCCTTTTCATCCATTTCCATACGTGTTTACCCATTTCTGTTTGTTTTTAGACGTTTTTTATGCTTGTGTTATGACCCGAATAAAAATGTAACTGATTTAATGAAACCGAACTGATCCAACAACACGATTTACACGTTTAGTCCCTTTTCATCCGTTTCCATACGTTTTTACCCATTTCTATTTGTTTTTACACCTTTTTTATGCTTGTGTTATGACCCGAATAAAAATATAACCGATTTAATGATAACGAACTGATCCAACAACACGATTTACATGTTTTGTCCATTTTCATCCGTTTCCATACATTTTTACCCATTTCTGTTTGTTTTTACACGTTTTTTATGCTTGTGCTATTACCCGAATAAAAATATATAGTCGATTTAATGAAACCGAACTGATCCAACAACACGATTTACACGTTTTATCCCTTTTCATCCTTTTCCATACGTTTTTACCCATTTCTGTTGGTTTTTACACGTTTTTTATGCATGTGTTATGACCTGAATAAAAATATAACCGTTTTAATGAAACCAAACAGATCCAACAACACGATTTATACGTTTAGTCCCATTTCATCCGTTTCCATACGTTTTTACCAATTTTTGTTTGTTTTTAGACGTTTTTTTATGCATGTGTTATGACCCAAATAAAAATATAACCGATTTAATGAAACTGAACTGATCCAACAACATGATTTACACGTTTTGTCCCTTTTCATCCGTTTCCATACGTTTTTACCCATTTCTGTTGGTTTTTACACGTTTTTTATGCATGTGTTATGACCTGAATAAAAATATAACCGATTTAATGAAAACGAACTGATCCAACAACACGATTTACAGGTTTAGTCCCTTTTCATCCATTTCCATACGTGTTTACCCATTTCTGTTTGTTTTTAGACGTTTTTTATGCTTGTGTTATGACCTGAATAAAAATATAACCGATTTAATGATACCGAACTGATCCAACAACACGATTTACATGTTTTGTCCATTTTCATCCGTTTCCATACATTTTTACCCATTTCTGTTTGTTTTTACACGTTTTTTATGCTTGTGCTATTACCCGAATAAAAATATATAGTCGATTTAATGAAAACGAACTGATCCAACAACACGATTTACATGCTTAGTCCCTTTTCATCCGTTTCCATACGTTTTTAACCATTTATGTTTGTTTTTACATGTTTTTTATGCTTGTGTTATGACCCGAATAAATATATAACCGATTTAATGAAAACTGAACTGATCCAACAACACGATTTACACGTTTAGTCCCTTTTCATCCGTTTCCATACGTTTTTACCCATTTCTGTTTGTTTTTACACGTTTTTTATGCATGTGTTATGACCCGAAGAAAAATATTACCGATTTAACGAAACCGAACTAATCCAACAACACGATTTACACGTTTAGTCCATTTTCATCCGTTTCCATACGTTTTTACCCATTTCTGTTTGTTTTTACACGTTTTTTATGCATGTGTTATGACCCGAATAAAAATATAACCGATTTAATGAAACCGAACTGATTCAACAACACGATTTACACGTTTAGTCCCTTTTCATCCGTTTCCATGCATTTTTACCCAATTCTGTTTGTTTTTACACGTTTTTTATGCTTGTGTCATGACCCGAATAAAAATATAACCGATTTAATAAAACCGAACTGATCCAACAACACGATTTACACGTTTAGTCCCTTTTCATCAGTTTCCATACGTTTTTACCCATTTCTGTTTTTTTTTACATGTTTTTTATGCATGTGTTGTGACCCGAATAAAAATATAACGATTTAATGAAACCGAGTTGATCCAACAACATGATTTACACGTTTAGTCCATTTTCATCAATTTCTATACATTTTTACCCTTTTCTGTTTCTTTTTACACATTTTTTACGCTTGTGTTATAACCCGAATAAAAATATAACCGATTTAATGAAACCGAACTGATCCAACAACATGATTAACACGTTTAGTCCCTTTTCATCCGTTTCCATACATTTTTACCCAATTCTGTTTGTTTTTACACGTTTTTTATGCTTCTTTTATGAGCCGAATAAAAATATAACCGAATTAATAAAACTGAACTGATCCAACAACATGATTTACACGTTCAGTCCCTCTTCATCCGTTTCCATACGTTTATACCCATTTCTGTTTGTTTTTACACGATTTTAATGCATGTGTTATGGCCCGAATAAAAATATACCTGATTTAATGAAACCGAACTGATCCAACAATACGATTTACGCGTTTTTCCCTTTTCACCCCGTTTTCGTACGTTTTTACCCATTTCTGTTTGTTTTTACACGTTTTTTATGCTTGTGTTATGACCCCGAATAAAAGTATAACCGATTTAATGAAACCGAACTGATCCAACAACACGATTTACACGTTTAGTCCCATTTCATCCGTTTCCATACGTTTTTACCAATTTTTGTTTGTTTTCAGACGTTTTTTATGCATGTGTTATGACCAAAATAAAAATATAACCGATTTAATGAAACTGAACTGATCCAACAACATGATTTACACGTTTTGTCCCTTTTCATCCGTTTCCATACGTTTTTACCCATTTCTGTTGGTTTTTACACGTTTTTTATGCATGTGTTATGACCTGAATAAAAATATAACCGATTTAATGAAAACGAACTGATCCAACAACACGATTTACAGGTTTAGTCCCTTTTCATCCATTTCCATACGTGTTTACCCATTTCTGTTTGTTTTTAGACGTTTTTTATGCTTGTGTTATGACCCGAATAAAAATGTAACTGATTTAATGAAACCGAACTGATCCAACAACACGATTTACACGTTTAGTCCCTTTTCATCCGTTTCCATACGTTTTTACCCATTTCTATTTGTTTTTACACGTTTTTTATGCTTGTGTTATGACCCGAATAAAAATATAACCGATTTAATGATACCGAACTGATCCAACAACACGATTAAAATGTTTAGTCCATTTTCATCCGTTTCCATACATTTTTACCCATTTCTGTTTGTTTTTACACGTTTTTTATGCTTGTGCTATTACCTGAATAAAAATATATTGTCGATTTAATGAAACCGAACTGATCCAACAACACGATTTACATGTTTAGTCCCTTTTCATCCGTTTCTATACGTTTTTAACCATTTATGTTTATTTTTACATGTTTTTTATGCTTGTGTTATGACCCGAATAAATATATAACCGATTTAATGAAACTGAACTGATCCAACAACACGATTTACACGTTTAGTCCCTTTTCATCCGTTTCCATACGTTTTTACCCATTTCTGTTTGTTTTTACACGTTTTTTATGCATGTGTTATGACCCGAAGAAAAATATTACCGATTTAACGAAACCGAACTAATCCAACAACACGATTTACACGTTTAGTCCATTTTCATCCGTTTCCATACGTTTTTACCCATTTCTGTTTGTTTTTACACATTTTTTATGCATGTGTTATGACCCGAATAAAAATATAACCGATTTAATGAAACCGAACTGATCCAACAACACGATTTACACGTTTAGTCCCTTTTCATCCGTTTCCATGCATTTTTACCCAATTCTGTTTGTTTTTACACGTTTTTTATGCTTGTGTTATGACCCGAATAAAAATATAACTGATTTAATAAAACCGAACTGATCCAACAATACGATTTACACGTTTAGTCCCTTTTCATCAGTTTCCATACGTTTTTGCCCATTTCTGTTTTTTTTTACATGTTTTTTATGCATGTGTTGTGACCCGAATAAAAATATAACGATTTAATGAAACCGAGCTGATCCAACAACATGATTTACACGTTTAGTCCATTTTCATCTATTTCTATACGTTTTTACCCTTTTCTGTTTGTTTTTACACATTTTTTACGCTTGTGTTATAACCCGAATAAAAATATAACCGATTTAATGAAACCGAACTGATCCAACAACATGATTAACACGTTTAGTCCCTTTTCATCCGTTTCCATACATTTTTACCCAATTCTGTTTGTTTTTACACGTTTTTTATGCTTGTTTTATGATCTGAATAAAAATATAACCGAATTAATAAAACCGAACTGATCCAACAACATGATTTACACGTTCAGCCACTCTTCATCCGTTTCCATACGTTTTTACCCATTTCTGTTTGTTTTTACACGATTTTAATGCATGTGTTATGGCCCGAATAAAAATATACCTGATTTAATGAAACCGAACTGATCCAACAATACGATTTACGCGTTTAGTCCCTTTTCACCCCGTTTCCATACGTTTTTACCCATTTCTGTTTGTTTTTACACGTTTTTTATGCTTGTGTTATGACCCCGAATAAAAGTATAAGCGATTTAATGAAACCGAACTGATCCAACAACACGATTTATACGTTTAGTCCCATTTCATCCGTTTTCATACGTTTTTACCAATTTTTGTTTGTTTTTAGACGTTTTTTATGCATGTGTTATGACCCAAATAAAAATATAACCGATTTAATGAAACTGAACTGATCCAACAACACGATTTACACGTTTTGTCCCTTTTCATCCGTTTCCATACGTTTTTACCTATTTCTGTTGGTTTTTACACGTTTTTTATGCGTGTGTTATGACCTGAATAAAAATATAACCGATTTAATGAAAACGAACTGATCCAACAACACGATTTACAGGTTTAGTCCCTTTTCATCCATTTCCATACGTGTTTACCCATTTCTGTTTGTTTTTAGACGTTTTTTATGCTTGTGTTATGACCCGAATAAAAATGTAACAGATTTAATGAAACCGAACTGATCCAACAACACGATTTACACGTTTAGTCCCTTTTCATCCGTTTCCATACGTTTTTACCTATTTCTATTCGTTTTTACACGTTTTTTATGCTTGTGTTATGACCCGAATAAAAATATAACCGATTTAATGATTCCGAACTGATCCAACAACACGATTTACACGTTTAGTTCATTTTCATCCGTTTCCATACATTTTTACCCATTTCTGTTTATTTTTACACGTTTTTTATGCTTGTGCTATTACCCGAATAAAAATATATAGTCGATTTAATGAAACCGAACTGATCCAACAACACGATTTACATGTTTAGTCCCTTTTCATCCATTTCCATACGTTTTTAACCATTTATGTTTGTTTTTACATGTTTTTTATACTTGTGTTATGACCCGAATAAATATATAACCGATTTAATGAAACTGAACTGATCCAACAACACGATTTACACGTTTTGTCCCTTTTCATCCGTTTCCATACGTTTTTACCCATTTCTGTTGGTTTTTACACGTTTTTTATGCATGTGTTATGACCTGAATAAAAATATAACCGTTTTAATGAAACCAAACAGATCCAACAACACGATTTACACGTTTAGTCCCTTTTCATCCGTTTCCATACGTTTTTACCCATTTCTGTTTGTTTTTACATGTTTTTATGCATGTGTTATGACCCGAATAAAAATATAACGATTTAATGAAACCGAGCTGATCCAACGACACGGTTTACACGTTTAGTCCCTTTTCATCCGTTTCCACACGTTTTTACCCATTTCTGTTTGTTTTTACACGATTTTTATGCTTGTGTTATGACCCAAATAAAAATGTAACTGATTTAATGAAACCGAACTGATCCAACAACACGATTTACACGTTTAGTCCTTTTTCATCCGTTTCCTTACGTTTAGTCCTTTAATGAAACCGACAGTCGTTTCACGACTCATTTTTGGAAATCATTGCAAAAGCTTTAGGAATAAAGCTGGATATGAGCACAGCTTACCACCCACAAACCGATGGTCAAAGTGAGAGAACTATACAAACCTTAGAAGATATGCTACGCGCTTGTGTTATAGACTTCGGAAAAGGTTGGGACAAACACTTACCATTGGCAGAATTCTCATACAACAACAGTTATCATACCAGTATCAAGGCAGCACCATTCGAAGCACTTTACGGTAGAAAGTGTAGATCACCCGTTTGCTGGGCAGAAGTCGGAGAAATACAACTCACAGGACCGGATCTAGTTCATGAGACAACCGAGAAAATCATCAAAATCAAACAACGTTTACAAACCGCTAGAGACCGACAGAAAAGTTACGCCGACCTAAAAAGAAAACCCATGGATTTTCAGATCGGAGATAAAGTTATGTTAAAAGTATCACCATGGAAAGGAATGATACGATTCGGAAAGAGGGGAAAGTTAAACCCAAGATACATCGGTCCATTCAAAATCCTAGAAAGAATTGGACCCATGGCATATAAACTTGAACTACCCGAGGAACTTAGTAGAATTCACAACACTTTTCATGTGTCAAATCTCAAGAAGTGTTTATCCGATGAATCTTTGGTCATTCCATTGAAAGAATTACAACTTGATGACAAACTCGTTTTTACCGAGGAACCAGTAGAAATCATGGATAGAGAAGTCAAACAACTGAAACAAAACCTTATCCCTATCATAAAAGTTCGTTGGAACTCTAAACGAGGACCAGAGTATACTTGGGAACGCGAGGACCAGATTCGCACCAAGTACCCACACCTCTTCTCTTAGACACCCTTGGCAACCCTCCTAAACTCGAATTCCGGGACGGAATTCACTGTAAGGTGTATGTACTGTAGCCTCTCGTAATTTTCCCAACGGTTAGTAAGTACTTACAAATTATTACGTTATTTAAATACCCACTTTTACGTATGAATTTTTTTTTTTTTAGACTTGATATATAAATCACAACAGTAAATTTTGATTTATCTTTTGCTTAGAAACGTTGCTTGCACACAAACCTAGATAGTCTAAATTATCGCGAATATATATTTTAAACTTTTATATTTTTTTATATATACGTTTCGTATATTTAAGGTACAATATTTATATATTCCCGGAGCCTACGAAAATTCCCGAGATCACTCATTAATATTATTTGATCGTAACCCGACTCTCAAAACACACCAGGTGGGCCCCATTAACTCATTGGGCCTTAAACCCAACTAACAAACCAAACGGACCCTTTTATATATTTTGTTTTTCTTTTCTGCTGGGCCAGACGAAAACACAAGCCCAAAGGGCTCAAAGCCCAAACACACCCTTATAAATTTTTTTCTTTTCTTTTTCTTTTGTTTCCAGCCACGATCGAGCCAAGGAACACCCCTAGTTACTTCATTTTTCGACACACAACCCATGTATATTATTACATAACTCGTTTCATCACCTAGCTAACTTTCATGAATGATAAATCTCGTTCAATTCCACCTTCATTTGTCACTTCAAAACTGTCTCAAGTAAACTCCCAAAACCGTATGACACATAAAACCAAAACATGTCACAAACTCTTCACAAACCTCCCATGATCCCCAATGACAACAATACTATCTATGTTCATGTCAGGAATGTATAGTAGATTGTATGACACATTCTCCTTGTTGGCTAATGATCGATTGGGCATAGTTTGAGGTGCCACCCCATGCAAACGAGCCAACACACACATTCTTGTGAACTTTGTACCTATCTCCACTTCATAATCTCACTATATAAAAGTTCCCATGCATCTCAGTTCAACACACACACTCAAAACATACCATAATAAAGATTACGTGAAGTTATATCATCAAGTTGGGACAGAAAGTTTGGAACGAGTACGAGGCATAGAAGTGATCCAAGGAGGAACCAAATAGCTCGTTGTGAACCTTGCTAGGAGTGAACCATTGTACCAATGATCCTTTGATCCAACTCGAACCATACGAACCATTTTACCCCACCTTTTGAGGTGAAGTAAGCCAACTCGAAACCTATTTAATCCTTTATATTTTTTTTATTTCATTATATTTTGCACGTTTACTTTGATAATTTATTTTGTTATATACAAACGTAACATATATATGTTTTTCCTTCTTTTCATTTTTGGCCACGATAAAAATCAAGTATGATAATGATTTTGAGCTTATAATAACGTATACGTAAATTATATCACACGTTCCATGTATACCTTGACCCATTCGAATAAGCACAAAAACACTTAGAATATTTCTAAGTGTTGGAAAACAGTTTCAATATTGATTTTCGTACAAACACTTTGCCTCGTTATTTCTTAATATACGAACGTAACATATTATTATTTTTGGAGACACTAATTATTTGGTACACTAGTAAACAAAATATAAGAAGTTTCGAATCTAAAAACATTGTGTTCTTATTGAAATCGACATGTTTTGTGACCTTTTGGACAACTCGAATAAAATCTCAACACTTAGAATTTTTCTAAGTGTTGAGCAGTTTCAACATATGAAGTTTGCTCGATCACTTTGGTCTCGTAAATGAATAATTTGACACATGATATGTTCTTTTTAAAACTCGACCTCATTAACAGCTTATTAGACAATCACAAGACACATTTTATTCGACCTAATAAGTTTGCTTAGACCTTGTACTCGACCTATTTTGTAGCGATAAAAACTCAGTTTTTATAAAACAATATAAGTCAAAACGTGGGCTTATCTCAAGCCCACTAAGCCAACGTGATACACTGGGCCTGGGAGCCCAACTCCAGTGTTTTTGGCATCCAAAAATAAGCCCAAGTCAGGGCCCAAACCTTTCGTAAGCCCATTGGATCACAAAACGTTAACGGGCCTTGTAATAGACTCGTTAAGGCCCAATTTAGAAAATAAGTGAAAAATAAGCTAATAAGCTATTGTAATAAACTTATTTGAATGTCCTGAGCTTATTTAAGAAGTCAAAATGTTGAACTATTAATTTGGTGAAATTTGGACTAAATTTGCAAAATTTCTTAAACCGAGGGACTAAAATTGTCAAAATGGTAAACTATGGGTAGAAACTGTCAAAACAGAAAACTTTGAGTTCTAAACTGTTAAAAATGATATTTGGAGTTGAAAAATGTAAATATTGATACTTTTGGACCTAAAATGTAAATTATATATATTTTGGACTAACGGTGTAAAATATATATCGTTAGGGTTAAAAATGTAAATTTTGGAAACTTAAAGGAATTTTCTATAAATATTATTTTACAAAAATAATATTAACCTTTTACATATTTAAATATATAATATAAACATAAACTTATATATACGTCATAATTAAAGATTAAACGATATAACGATACGTTATTTATTTCTTTTAAACGATACATTTATTTTATTTCCGTTATAAAAACTAATTTTATATCCATCATCAATCATTTTATTTACATATAACTTTATTTTCAAACATTTGAACAAACACGAGATTCGTTTATAATTAAATAACTAACATTCGCGATAAAACCAGATTTAGACTATCAACTGAAACTTGCATTATCTTTTAGGTTGTGTTGTGTGAAGCCGTTTCCTTGCTTTGTTGAGACTACGATACCACTGTACTACTAAGGTGATTTCATAGCCCACTCTTTAACTATTTTCCCGTGGGGGGGATACATGCTTAAAACTCGAACACAAGTCTTTTTACCGGGTATTGAAATACCGTCAGGCCAATGTTATTTGCTTAAGTTACTATTGTCAGAAGTCCCTCGATCATGAACCTTAATCACTTGAAGGGTGAACGTAAATAATTGTGGATAGTACTATTAGTGATTGACAATCCTCGTTTGGTTGTTGGAGAAAACACCAGGCGCACTTTATTGTTCTTATAAATAGGTTATTGACAAATACCTATCTTTGGGGGCCTATTACTTACCATCATAATTCACATTTATGATTGGCTGTTAATCGTTGAGTATCATGAGCTTAAGGCAATAGCAGGAACATTGATTTTTAACATATTGATTGTATGTGATTACAATACATTCTTAACTTGTGATTCAAACTCTTAAACTCAAACCTATGAATATCACTCAACTTTATGTTGACTTTAGCATGTTTATCTCAGGTAACTAAACAAGACGGATCTGGATGGCACGGAATGGGCAAAAGCATGACAAGAACCATAATAAACTACTTATTTTCCTTCAGAATAAAACACGTTCTTAACTTAATAATGTCTTGTATCCTAGATATTTGGTATTTTGAAATAAATTAAACTTTAATACTTCACTTTGTGTTGTCTACTATAATTGTGACAAAGATCCTCGAAGTAATACCCCGAAAGTCTTCCGTTGACATGTTAAGTCTTCCGCTGTTATTAACGACTTTTGGGGGTGTTACAGATTGGTATTCAGAGCCACGGTTATAGAGAACCAGATGTTTTTAAACATTGGACTATAACTACACTTTAACTGGACCATTTTTACAAAATACCACTTCATGCCCTCCGTGCCTACATTCCAACATCTGGTAGAAAAGTTACTTCTCATTATTTCTTACTTATATAACTTGATATATACTTACATGTTATGATTATGCTAATAACTATGTTTACTAATCGGGATTATTACAGTACCATGTCTTCCAAACCCAACTTCATTGTTTTGTTATCGGATTCGGAAACTGAGAGCTCTACACCTATTGTACCAACTCTTGCTCCAATGACTGTGTCACCTACAACAGACAAGAATAAGGAAAGTCAGCAATCCTTTACTTCACCTCAAGCATCATCTGGTCCAATCAGACGCAGTAAGCAAACTTCTCCATTCCAGCCTTATGAACCAGCCACTGCTGGAAAAGCTCTTTCATATGCTGAAGAAAAAGACATCTGGGATGATACTAAATGGAAAAAGGAAATTGCTCCAACTGCAGAACCAGTGATACTACCTAGTATATTTTATCAGCAGACTACTACTGTACCAGTAACAATCAACAGTCCACCACCTGTGAAAACTCCCAGTGCTCCTCTGCCTTATCAACCAAGGAATTACCAGATTCGTCCTACCTCCTCAGATCCTTACTAATATGCAAGAACCAACCATAAGGCTCGTAAGCGGGTCAATGCTCGCAAATGGTCATTCCTACTACCAATCCTTAAGTATTGGAGATCTCAAGAAGGTACTCCCACCAACAGAGAACTTGGTGAAAGGTCATCATTTGCTGCATCCAAGATCCTTCCAGTCACTGGAGAACCCATTCACCATACCATACCACTCTTGGCAGCTAGGTTAGTAAGACATGAAGACAGGTTAGACGCCATAGCCACCTTGGTGAACAACATCCCTAATGAACTGATAGAAGTCATGTCAGCTGAGATAGAACAACTTGTGATGGGACACCTAGAGATGGGAACCATGATGGAACAACTAAGTACCCAATTCGGTGAAGCTATGGAATTCATCGGATTACTTTGCTCTGCTAACACCGTAAACAAGGACATCATGTGTGACATCGATCAAGCTCTCGACACCACAAGAGCCCAAGTCATGTCTCTACGACGTGCACAACAAGAAACACAAGCTAGGGAGAGAGACCGAGACCAAATCATAGAAACCATGGCCGCCAAAATTCAGGAACTAGAACGTCGTCTTGATGATAACCAAGGAAAACCCTAGAATGCCATAGATTTTCGACGTAGCCTCACCCACATCACAGTAATAACTTGTATTTGAATGTCCTAGAGATATGTCAACAAGAATAAATAAGTGATGTAAACTCAAAACGACAATCTAATCAATGATGTTATGTTTGCTTTATTTTCATAAGTGTTATGATATCGTATATTGCATCGTGATATATGTGACACTATTATAACTTTGAACCTATTGATGTTACTAAATAGTCTAACACAAGATGGTTATTATGAAAATTCTAAAAATATACTCTCATTTTTAGGAATATGGCACCTAAGAGAACCGCGACCACTACCTCAGCAGCAACCATGACCCCGGAAGAAATCCAACAAGCAATCACCAATGGAATCAATGCAGCCTTAGCCGAACAAGCAAATGCTAACGCACAACCGGCAAGAAATGTTGCTCCCGCACCTCGCCAATGTACCTATAAAGACTTTATGGCTTGTCAGCCGACTTACTTCATGGGTACTGAAGGGATAACTAAACTCGCCCATTGGTTCGAGAGATGCGAAACGGTATTCCAAAGGAGTGGATGCTCAGAAAACAACAGGGTCACATTTGCCACAGGAACCTTAATGGATGACGCTTTGTCATGGTGGACCGCTACAACTCAAACTTTAGGTACAGAAGCAGCGTACCGACTCTCTTGGACGGAATTCAAAGCCAAGATCCTAAAGAAGTACTGTCCTCGATCCGAAATAAGGAAACTGGAAGACGAATTCCATGTCCTTGCAGTCAAAGGAATCGATCTTAGGGCTTACAACAGGAGATTCCACGAGCTAATGGCATTATGTCCTTCTATCGTACCAGATTTAGAGAAAAATCTGGAGAAGTATACTGAAGGTCTTCCTCGGAATATTGAAGGAAACGTCACATCATCCAACCCACCATCACTAGAAGTCGCAATGGAGCTAGCACAAAAACTCCTAGACCGCGAAATCAAGTGCAACGAACTCAAAAGAAAGCTCGATGACAGGAGAACCACCCACCATCAAAACCACAATCACTACCACAACGGCCATCGCAACAACAACCATCACCACAGCAACAACAACTACAACAGGATCAACCAACAACAACACCAGAACAAGAACCCACATCGTCAACAGCAGAATCAACGACAAGAACCTCCTAAGATATTTACAGCAACCAATGGCAGTGGATACCAAGGTACTAAGCCGCAGTGCAACCGATGCAAGCTCCATCACAATGGTGCTTGTACAGTAAAATGCCATAAATGCCAAAGGATAGGGCATGCCACAAAAGATTGTAGGACCCCTGCTACCGACAGCAACCTACAACCAATAGCACCAACATGTTACTCATGCGGAGAAACTGGACACTTCAAGAACCGCTGTCCAAAAGGAAATGGTCAGAGCACTGCACGAGCGAGAGCATACGTGATGGGAAATGAAAATGAACCACAAAACCCCGACGTTGTCACGGGTACGTTCTTATTAAATCATCATAATGCTAGAGTATTATTTGATTCTGGAGCCGATAAGAGCTTCGTGTCAGATACGTTTGCCCCTTTCATTAACTCTAACCCTTCTAAGCTAAACACCACATACGAGATAGAAATGGCCAATGGAAACTTAATTAGCACCAACTCTGTTTTAAAAGATTGTACCTTAACCCTCGTAGGAGAATCTTTTCCTATTGACCTGATGCCTGTCCAACTCGGTAGTTTTGATGCTATCATCGGAATGGATTGGTTATCCAAACATCATGTTAAGATTCATTGTGACGAGAAAGCCATACACATTCCTTTTAAGAACGAAACCCTCGTTATCCATGGCGACAAGAATAAAAACCGATACGGAATCATCTCATGCCTCAGAATGATAAAATACATGAACGAAGGATGTCATGTATTCATGGTTCAGATGAAGGAAAGTAAGTTAACCAAGAAACAACTTAAAGACGTACCTATCGTTAAGGAATTCCCCGAAGTATTTCCTGAAGATCTACCCGGTCTTCCACCGACACGTCAAGTAGAGTTCCAAATTGAACTAGTGCCTGGAGCGGCACTAGTAGCAAAAGCACCTTACAGGTTGGCACCTTCCGAAATGGAGGAACTATCGGAACAACTAAAGGAATTATCCGATAAAGGTTTCATTAGACCAAGTTCATCACCTTGGGGAGCCCCAGTTCTATTTGTTAAAAAGAAAGACGGATCATTCCGAATGTGCATAGATTACCGAGAGTTAAACAAACTCACTATAAAGAACCGATATCCTTTACCTAGAATAGACGATTTGTTTGATCAATTACAAGGATCGAGTGTATACTCGAAGATTGATCTAAGATCGGGATACCATCAATTGAGAGTTCGGGAAGAAGATATTCCCAAGACAGCCTTCAGAACCCGTTATGGACACTATGAATTTCAGGTAATGCCATTTGGTCTAACGAACGCACCCGCCGTGTTTATGGACCTAATGAACCGAGTATGCAAGCCATATTTGGACAAATTCGTGATAGTATTCATAGACGACATACTGATCTACTCTCGTAACAAAGAGGAACATGCCAATCATTTGAGAACTATCCTAGAGTTACTTAGGAAAGAAAAGTTGTACGCGAAATTCTCAAAATGTGACTTTTGGATTCCCACGGTGCAATTTTTGGGACACGTAATCAATAGTCAAGGTATCCACGTGGATCCAGCAAAGATAGAAGCAGTTAAAGAATGGTCATCACCTACAACTCCCACAGAAGTACGTCAATTTTTAGGTCTTGCAGGTTACTACCGGAGATTTATTGAAGGTTTCTCTAAAATCTCAAAACCATTGACCAAGTTGACCCAAAAGAACGAAAAGTACGTCTGGGGACAAGAAGCAGAATCAGCCTTCCAACTGTTAAAACAAAAGCTTTGTGAAGCTCCAATACTAGCATTGCCCGAAGGAAGCAAAGATTTCGTGCTATATTGTGACGCTTCGTACCATGGGTTAGGTGCAGTTTTGATACAACGGGATAAGGTAATAGCTTATGCCTCACGTCAACTGAAGAAACATGAGGAAAATTACACAACCCATGATCTAGAACTAGGAGCAATAGTATTCGCTCTCAAGTTATGGAGACACTATCTATACGGCACTAAGTGTATCGTGTTTACAGATCACAAAAGTCTCCAACACATCCTAGATCAAAAGGATTTAAACATGAGACAACGCCGTTGGTTAGAATTGCTTAGTGATTATGATTGTGAAATCCGTTATCACCCAGGAAAGGCTAATGTAGTAGCAGATGCATTAAGCCGGAAAGAAAGACTAAAACCTCTCAGGGTTAGATCGTTAGGCATGACTATTTGTTCACCCCTTCCAACACAAATCATTATCGCCCAGAGCGAAGCTCTCAAGAAAGAAAATCGACCAATTGAAAAGATTTTTGGTATGCCTGAAAACGAAAACGGATTTGTGAAAAGATCAAATGGAATGCTTTGTTTCAAGGAAAGAAGCTGGATTCCTCTCTTCGGAGGTATTCGTGACCTCATCATGCATGAGTCTCACAAATCAAAATACTCCATTCACCCAGGTTCCGACAAGATGTATCAGGATCTTAAGAAACTATATTGGTGGCCGAACATGAAAGCCGACATCGCTGAGTACATCAGTAAATGTCTAACATGTTCAAGAGTAAAAGAAGAATACCAGAAACCCTCCGGATTACTCACCCAACCCGAACTCCCCATGTGGAAATGGGAACGTATTACAATGGACTTCATCACCAAACATCCTAAAACCTCTACTGGCTACGATACGATATGGGTTATCGTTGATCGTCTCACCAAGTCAGCTCATTTCCTACCAATCAAAGAAACTGATGAAATGAACACACTTGCTCAGATATATCTGAAAGAAATTGTGTCACGACATGGAGTGCCGATTTCTATTATAACAGATCGTGACAGTCGTTTCACGTCTCATTTTTGGAAATCATTGCAAAAAGCTTTAGGAACAAAGCTGGATATGAGCACAGCTTACCACCCACAAACCGATGGTCAAAGTGAGAGAACTATACAAACCTTAGAAGATATGCTACGCGCTTGTGTTATAGACTTCGGAAAAGGTTGGGACAAACACTTACCATTGGCAGAATTCTCATACAACAACAGTTATCATACCAGTATCAAGGCAGCACCATTCGAAGCACTTTACGGTAGAAAGTGTAGATCACCCGTTTGCTGGGCAGAAGTCGGAGAAATACAACTCACAGGACCGGATCTAGTTCATGAGACAACCGAGAAAATCATCAAAATCAAACAACGTTTACAAACCGCTAGAGACCGACAGAAAAGTTACGCCGACCTAAAAAGAAAACCCATGGATTTTCAGATCGGAGATAAAGTTATGTTAAAAGTATCACCATGGAAAGGAATGATACGATTCGGAAAGAGGGGAAAGTTAAACCCAAGATACATCGGTCCATTCAAAATCCTAGAAAGAATTGGACCCATGGCATATAAACTTGAACTACCCGAGGAACTTAGTAGAATTCACAATTCTTTTCATGTGTCAAACCTCAAGAAGTGTTTATCCGATGAATCTTTGGTCATTCCATTGAAAGAATTACAACTTGATGACAAACTCGTTTTTACCGAGGAACCAGTAGAAATCATGGATAGAGAAGTCAAACAACTGAAACAAAACCGTATCCCTATCATAAAAGTTCGTTGGAACTCTAAACGAGGACCAGAGTATACTTGGGAACGCGAGGACCAGATTCGCACCAAGTACCCACACCTCTTCTCTTAGACACCCTTGGCAACCCTCCTAAACTCGAATTCCGGGACGGAATTCACTGTAAGGTGTATGTACTGTAGCCTCTCGTAATTTTCCCAACGGTTAGTAAATACTTACAAATTATTACGTTATTTAAATACCCACTTTTACGTATGAATTTTTTTTTTTTTAGACTTGATATATAAATCACAACAGTAAATTTTGATTTATCTTTTGCTTAGAAACGTTGCTTGCACACAAACCTAGATAGTCTAAATTATTGCGAATATATATTTTAAACTTTTATATTTTTTTATATATACGTTTCGTATATTTAAGGTACAATATTTATATATTCCCGGAGCCTACGAAAATTCCCGAGATCACTCATTAATATTATTTGATCGTAACCCGACTCTCAAAACACACCAGGTGGGCCCCATTAACTCATTGGGCCTTAAACCCAACTAACAAACCAAACGGACCCTTTTATATATTTTGTTTTTCTTTTCTGTTGGGCCAGACGAAAACACAAGCCCAAAGGGCTCAAAGCCCAAACACACCCTTATAAATTTTTTTCTTTTCTTTTTCTTTTGTTTCCAGCCACGATCGAGCCAAGGAACACCCCTAGTTACTTCATTTTTCGACACACAACCCATGTATATTATTACATAACTCGTTTCATCACCTAGCTAACTTTCATGAATGATAAATCTCGTTCAATTCCACCTTCATTTGTCACTTCAAAACTGTCTCAAGTAAACTCCCAAAACCGTATGACACATAAAACCAAAACATGTCACAAACTCTTCACAAACCTCCCATGATCCCCAATGACAACAATACTATCTATGTTCATGTCAGGAATGTATAGTAGATTGTATGACACATTCTCCTTGTTGGCTAATGATCGATTGGGCATAGTTTGAGGTGCCACCCCATGCAAACGAGCCAACACACACATTCTTGTGAACTTTGTACCTATCTCCACTTCATAATCTCACTATATAAAAGTTCCCATGCATCTCAGTTCAACACACACACTCAAAACATACCATAGTAAAGATTACGTGAAGTTATATCATCAAGTTGGGACAGAAAGTTTGGAACGAGTACGAGGCATAGAAGTGATCCAAGGAGGAACCAAATAGCTCGTTGTGAACCTTGCTAGGAGTGAACCATTGTACCAATGATCCTTTGATCCAACTCGAACCATACGAACCATTTTACCCCACCTTTTGAGGTGAAGTAAGCCAACTCGAAACCTATTTAATCCTTTATATTTTTTTTATTTCATTATATTTTGCACGTTTACTTTGATAATTTATTTTGTTATATACAAACGTAACATATATATGTTTTTCCTTCTTTTCATTTTTGGCCACGATAAAAATCAAGTATGATAATGATTTTGAGCTAATAATAACGTATACGTAAATTATATCACACGTTCCATGTATACCTTGACCCATTCGAATAAGCACAAAAACACTTAGAATATTTCTAAGTGTTGGAAAACAGTTTCAATATTGATTTTCGTACAAACACTTTGCCTCGTTATTTCTTAATATACGAACGTAACATATTATTATTTTTGGAGACACTAATTATTTAGTACACTAGTAAACAAAATATAAGAAGTTTCGAATCTAAAAACATTGTGTTCTTATTGAAATCGACATGTTTTGTGACCTTTTGGACAACTCGAATAAAATCTCAACACTTAGAATTTTTCTAAGTGTTGAGCAGTTTCAACATATGAAGTTTGCTCGATCACTTTGGTCTCGTAAATGAATAATTTGACACATGATATGTTCTTTTTAAAACTCGACCTCATTAACAGCTTATTAGACAATCACAAGACACATTTTATTCGACCTAATAAGTTTGCTTAGACCTTGTACTCGACCTATTTTGTAGCGACAAAAACTCAGTTTTTATAAAACAATATAAGTCAAAACGTGGGCTTATCTCAAGCCCACTAAGCCAACGTGATACACTGGGCCTGGGAGCCCAACTCCAGTGTTTTTGGCATCCAAAAATAAGCCCAAGTCAGGGCCCAAACCTTTCGTAAGCCCATTGGATCACAAAACGTTAACGGGCCTTGTAATAGACTCGTTAAGGCCCAATTTAGAAAATAAGTGAAAAATAAGCTAATAAGCTATTGTAAAAAACTTATTTGAATGTCCTGAGCTTATTTAAGAAGTCAAAATGTTGAACTTTTAATTTGGTGAAATTTGGACTAAATTTGCAAAATTTCTTAAACCGAGGGACTAAAATTGTCAAAATGGTAAACTATGGGTAGAAACTGTCAAAACAGAAAACTTTGAGTTCTAAACTGTTAAAAATGATATTTGGAGTTGAAAAATGTAAATATTGATACTTTTGGACCTAAAATGTAAATTATATATATTTTGGACTAACGGTGTAAAATATATATCGTTAGGGTTAAAAATGTAAATTTTGGAAACTTAAAGGAATTTTCTGTAAATATTATTTTACAAAAATAATATTAACCTTTTACATATTTAAATATATAATATAAACATAAACTTATATATACGTCATAATTAAAGATTAAACGATATAACGATACGTTATTTATTTCTTTTAAACGATACATTTATTTTATTTCCGTTATAAAAACTAATTTTATATCCATCATCAATCATTTTATTTACATATAACTTTATTTTCAAACATTTGAACAAACACGAGATTCGTTTATAATTAAATAACTAACATTCGCGATAAAACCAGATTTAGACTATCAACTGAAACTTGCATTATCTTTTAGGTTGTGTTGTGTGAAGCCGTTTCCTTGCTTTGTTGAGACTACGATACCACTGTACTACTAAGGTGATTTCATAGCCCACTCTTTAACTATTTTCCCGTGGGGGGGATACATGCTTAAAACTCGAACACAAGTCTTTTTACCGGGTATTGAAATACCGTCAGGCCAATGTTATTTGCTTAAGTTACTATTGTCAGAAGTCCCTCGATCATGAACCTTAATCACTTGAAGGGTGAACGTAAATAATTGTGGATAGTACTATTAGTGATTGACAATCCTCGTTTGGTTGTTGGAGAAAACACCAGGCGCACTTTATTGTTCTTATAAATAGGTTATTGACAAATAACTATCTTTGGGGGCCTATTACTTACCATCATAATTCACATTTATGATTGGCTGTTAATCGTTGAGTATCATGAGCTTAAGGCAATAGCAGGAACATTGATTTTTAACATATTGATTGTATGTGATTACAATACATTCTTAACTTGTGATTCAAACTCTTAAACTCAAACCTATGAATATCACTCAACTTTATGTTGACTTTAGCATGTTTATATCAGGTAACTAAACAAGACGGATCTGGATGGCACGGAATGGGCAAAAGCATGACAAGAACCATAATAAACTACTTATTTTCCTTCAGAATAAAACACGTTCTTAACTTAATAATGTCTTGTATCCTAGATATTTGGTATTTTGAAATAAATTAAACTTTAATACATCACTTTGTGTTGTCTACTATAATTGTGACAAAGATCCTCGAAGTAATACCCCGAAAGTCTTCCGCTGACATGTTAAGTCTTCCGCTGTTATTAACGACTTTTGGGGGTGTTACAAAACCGAACTGATCCAACAACACGATTTACACGTTTAGTCCCTTTTCATCCGTTTCCATGCATTTTTACCCAATTCTGTTTGTTTTTACACGTTTTTTAAGCATGTGTTATGACCCGAATAAAAATATAATCGATTTAATAAAACCGAACTGATCCAACAACACGATTTACACGTTTAGTCCCTTTTCATCCGTTTCCATACGTTTTTACCCATTTCTGTTTTTTTTACATGTTTTTTATGCATGTGTTATGACCCGAATAAAAATATATCGATTTAATGAAACCGAGCTGATCCAACAACATGATTTACACGTTTAGTCCATTTTCATCCGTTTCCATACGTTTTTACCCGTTTCTATTTGTTTTTACACATTTTTTACGCTTGTGTTATAACCCGAATAAAAATATAACCGATTTAATGAAACCGAACTGATCCAACAACATGATTAACACGTTTAGTCCCTTTTCATCCGTTTCCATACATTTTTACCCAAATCTGTTTGTTTTTACGCGTTTTTTATGCTTGTTTTATGAGCCGAATAAAAATATAACCGAATTAATAAAACCGAACTGATCCAACAGCATGATTTACACGTTCAGTCCCTCTTCATCCGTTTCCATACGTTTTTACCCATTTCTGTTTGTTTTTACACGATTTTAATGCATGTGTTATGGCCCGATTAAAAATATACCTGATTTAATGAAACCGAACTGATCCAACAATACGATTTACGCGTTTAGTCCCTTTTCACCCCGTTTCCATACGTTTTTACCCATTTCTGTTTGTTTTTACACGTTTTTTATGCTTGTGTTATGACCTGAATAAAAGTATAACCGATTTAATGAAACCGAACTGATCCAACAACACGATTTACACGTTTAGTCCCATTTCATCCGTTTCCATACGTTTTTACCAATTTTTGTTTCTTTTTAGACGTTTTTTATGCATGTGTTATGACCCAAATAAAAATATAACCGATTTAATGAAACTGAACTGATCCAACAACACGATTTACACGTTTTGTCCCTTTTCATCCGTTTCCATACGTTTTTACCCATTTCTGTTGGTTTTTACACGTTTTTAATGCATGTGTTATGACCTGAATAAAAATATAACCGATTTAATGAAAATGAACTGATCCAACAACACGATTTACAGGTTTAGTCCCTTTTCATCCATTTCCATACGTGTTTACCCATTTCTGTTTGTTTTTAGACGTTTTTTATGCTTGTGTTATGACCTGAATAAAAATGTAACTGATTTAATGAAACCGAACTGATCCAACAACACGATTTACATGTTTAGTCCCTTTTCATCCGTTTCCATACGTTTTTACCCATTTCTATTTGTTTTTACACGTTTTTTATGCTTGTGTTATGACCCGAATAAATATATAACCGATTTAATGAAACTGAACTGATCCAACAACACGATTTACACGTTTTGTCCCTTTTCATCCGTTTCCATACGTTTTTACCCATTTCTGTTGGTTTTTGCACGTTTTTTATGCATGTGTTATGACCTGAATAAAAATATAACCGTTTTAATGAAACCGAACAGATCCAACAACACGATTTACACGTTTAGTCCCTTTTCATCCGTTTCCATACGTTTTTACCCATTTCTGTTTGTTTTTACATGTTTTTATGCATGTGTTATGACCCGAATAAAAATATAACGATTTAATGAAACCGAGCTGATCCAACGACACGATTTACACGTTTAGTCCCTTTTCATCCGTTTCCACACGTTTTTACCCATTTCTGTTTGTTTTTACACGATTTTTATGCTTGTGTTATGACCCAAATAAAAATGTAACTGATTTAATGAAACCGAACTGATCCAACAACACGATTTACACGTTTAGTCCCTTTTCATCCGTTTCCATACGTTTTTACCCATTTCTGTTTGTTTTTACACGTTTTTTATGCATGTGTTATGACCCGAAGAAAAATATTACCGATTTAATGAAACGGAACTAATCCAACAACACGATTTACACGTTTAGTCCATTTTCATCCGTTTCCATACGTTTTTACCCATTTCTGTTTGTTTTTACACGTTTTTTATGCATGTGTTATGACCCAAATAAAAATATAACCGATTTAATGAAACCGAACTGATCCAACAACATGATTTACTCGTTTAGTCCCTTTTCATCCGTTTCCATGCATTTTTACCCAATTCTGTTTGTTTTTACACGTTTTTTATGCTTGTGTTATGACCCAAATAAAAATATAACCGATTTAATGAAACCGAACTGATCCAACAACACGATTTACACGTTTAGTCCCTTTTCATCCGTTTCCATACGTTTTTACCCATTTTTGTTTGTTTTTACACGTTTTTTATGCATGTGTTATGACCCGAATAAAAATATAACCGATTTAATGAAACCGAACTGATCCAACAACACGATTTACACGTTCAGTCCCTTTTCATCCGTTTTCATACGTTTTTTTCCCATTTCAGTTTGTTTTTACACGTTTTTTATGCATGTGTTATGACCCAAATAAAAATATAACCGATTTAATGAAACCGAACTGATCCAACAACACGATTTACACGTTTAGTCCATTTTCATCCGTTTCCATACGTTTTTACCCATTTCTGTTTGTTTTTACACGTTTTTTATGCTTGTGTTATGACCCAAATAAAAATGTAACTGATTTAATGAAACCGAACTGATCCAACAACATGATTTACACGTTTAGTCCCTTTTCATCGGTTTCCATACGTTTTTACCCATTTCTGTTTGTTTTTACACGTATTTTATGCATGTGTTATGACCCGAATAAAAATATAACCGATTTAATGAAACCGAACTGATCCAACAACACGATTTACACGTTTAGTCCCTTTTCATCCGTTTCCATGCATTTTTACCCAATTCTGTTTGTTTTTACACGTTTTTTATGCTTGTGTTATGACCCGAATAAAAATATAACCGATTTAATAAAACCGAACTGATCCAACAACACGATTTACACGTTTAGTCCCTTTTCATCCGTTTCCATACGTTTTTACCCATTTCTGTTTGTTTTTACACGTTTTTTATGCATGTGTTATGACCCGAAGAAAAATATTACCGATTTAATGAAACGGAACTAATCCAACAACACGATTTACACGTTTAGTCCATTTTCATCCGTTTCCATACGTTTTTACCCATTTCTGTTTGTTTTTACACGTTTTTTATGCATGTGTTATGACCCAAATAAAAATATAACCGATTTAATGAAACCGAACTGATCCAACAACATGATTTACTCGTTTAGTCCCTTTTCATCCGTTTCCATGCATTTTTACCCAATTCTGTTTGTTTTTACACGTTTTTTATGCTTGTGTTATGACCCAAATAAAAATATAACCGATTTAATGAAACCGAACTGATCCAACAACACGATTTACACGTTTAGTCCCTTTTCATCCGTTTCCATACGTTTTTACCCATTTTTGTTTGTTTTTACACGTTTTTTATGCATGTGTTATGACCCGAATAAAAATATAACCGATTTAATGAAACCGAACTGATCCAACAACACGATTTACACGTTCAGTCCCTTTTCATCCGTTTTCATACGTTTTTTTCCCATTTCAGTTTGTTTTTACACGTTTTTTATGCATGTGTTATGACCCAAATAAAAATATAACCGATTTAATGAAACCGAACTGATCCAACAACACGATTTACACGTTTAGTCCATTTTCATCCGTTTCCATACGTTTTTACCCATTTCTGTTTGTTTTTACACGTTTTTTATGCTTGTGTTATGACCCAAATAAAAATGTAACTGATTTAATGAAACCGAACTGATCCAACAACATGATTTACACGTTTAGTCCCTTTTCATCGGTTTCCATACGTTTTTACCCATTTCTGTTTGTTTTTACACGTATTTTATGCATGTGTTATGACCCGAATAAAAATATAACCGATTTAATGAAACCGAACTGATCCAACAACACGATTTACACGTTTAGTCCCTTTTCATCCGTTTCCATGCATTTTTACCCAATTCTGTTTGTTTTTACACGTTTTTTATGCTTGTGTTATGACCCGAATAAAAATATAACCGATTTAATAAAACCGAACTGATCCAACAACACGATTTACACGTTTAGTCCCTTTTCATCCGTTTCCATACGTTTTTAACCATTTCTGTTTTTTTTACATATTTTTTATGCATGTGTTATGACCCGAATAAAAATATAACGATTTAATGAAACCGAGCTGATCCAACAACATGATTTACACGTTTAGTCCATTTTCATCCGTTTCCATACGTTTTTACCCTTTTCTGTTTGTTTCTACACATTTTTTACGCTTGTTTTATAACCCGAATAAAAATATAACCGATTTAATGAAACCGAACTGATCCAACAACATGATTAACACGTTTAGTCCCTTTTCATCCGTTTCCATACATTTTTACACAATTATGTTTGTTTTTACACGTTTTTTATGCTTGTTTTATGAGCCGAATAAAAATATAACCGAATTAATAAAACAGAACTGATCCAACAACATGATTTACACGTTCAGTCCCTCTTCATCCGTTTCCATACGTTTTTACCCATTTCTGTTTGTTTTTACACGATTTTAATGCATGTGTTATGGCCCGAATAAAAATATACCTGATTTAATGAAACCGAACTGATCCAACAATACGATTTACGCGTTTAGTCCCTTTTCACCCCGTTTCCATACGTTTTTACCCATTTCTGTTTGTTTTTAAACGTTTTTTATGCTTGTGTTATGACCTGAATAAAAGTATAACCGATTTAATGAAACCGAACTGATCCAACAACACGATTTACACGTTTAGTCCCATTTCATCCGTTTCCATACGTTTTTACCAATTTTTGTTTCTTTTTAGACGTTTTTTATGCATGTGTTATGACCCAAATAAAAATACAACCGATTTAATGAAACTGAACTGATCCAACAACACGATTTACACGTTTTGTCCCTTTTCATCCGTTTCCATACGTTTTTACCCATTTCTGTTGGTTTTTACATGTTTTTAATGCATGTGTTATGACCTGAATAAAAATATAACCGATTTAATGAAAATGAACTGATCCAACAACACGATTTACAGGTTTAGTCCCTTTTCATCCATTTCCATACGTGTTTACCCATTTCTGTTTGTTTTTAGACGTTTTTTATGCTTGTGTTATGACCCGAATAAAAATGTAACTGATTTAATGAAACCGAACTGATCCAACAACACGATTTACATGTTTAGTCCCTTTTCATCCGTTTCCATACGTTTTTACCCATTTCTATTTGTTTTTACACGTTTTTTATGCTTGTGTTATGACCCGAATAAATATATAACCGATTTAATGAAACTGAACTGATCCAACAACACGATTTACACGTTTTGTCCCTTTTCATCCGTTTCCATACGTTTTTACCCATTTCTGTTGGTTTTTGCACGTTTTTTATGCATGTGTTATGACCTGAATAAAAATATAACCGTTTTAATGAAACCGAACAGATCCAACAACACGATTTACACGTTTAGTCCTTTTTCATCCGTTTCCATACGTTTTTACCCATTTCTGTTTGTTTTTACATGTTTTTATGCATGTGTTATGACCCGAATAAAAATATAACGATTTAATGAAACCGAGCTGATCCAACGACACGATTTACACGTTTAGTCCCTTTTCATCCGTTTCCACACGTTTTTACCCATTTCTGTTTGTTTTTACACGATTTTTATGCTTGTGTTATGACCCAAATAAAAATGTAACTGATTTAATGAAACCGAACTGATCCAACAACACGATTTACACGTTTAGTCCCTTTTCATCCGTTTCCATATGTTTTTACCCATTTCTGTTTGTTTTTACACGTTTTTTATGCATGTGTTATGACCCGAAGAAAAATATTACCGATTTAATGAAACGGAACTAATCCAACAACACGATTTACACGTTTAGTCCATTTTCATCCGTTTCCATACGTTTTTACCCATTTCTGTTTGTTTTTACACGTTTTTTATGCATGTGTTATGACCCAAATAAAAATATAACCGATTTAATGAAACCGAACTGATCCAACAACATGATTTACTCGTTTAGTCCCTTTTCATCCGTTTCCATGCATTTTTACCCAATTCTGTTTGTTTTTACACGTTTTTTATGCTTGTGTTATGACCCAAATAAAAATATAACCGATTTAATGAAACCGAACTGATCCAACAACACGATTTACACGTTTAGTCCCTTTTCATCCGTTTCCATACGTTTTTACCCATTTTTGTTTGTTTTTACACGTTTTTTATGCATGTGTTATGACCCGAATAAAAATATAACCGATTTAATGAAACCGAACTGATCCAACAACACGATTTACACGTTCAGTCCCTTTTCATCCGTTTTCATACGTTTTTTCCCATTTCAGTTTGTTTTTACACGTTTTTTATGCATGTGTTATGACCCAAATAAAAATATAACCGATTTAATGAAACCGAACTGATCCAACAACACGATTTACACGTTTAGTCCATTTTCATCCGTTTCCATACGTTTTTACCCATTTCTGTTTGTTTTTACACGTTTTTTATGCTTGTGTTATGACCCAAATAAAAATGTAACTGATTTAATGAAACCGAACTGATCCAACAACATGATTTACACGTTTAGTCCCTTTTCATCCGTTTCCATACGTTTTTACCCATTTCTGTTTGTTTTTACACGTATTTTATGCATGTGTTATGACCCGAATAAAAATATAACCGATTTAATGAAACCGAACTGATCCAACAACACGATTTACACGTTTAGTCCCTTTTCATCCGTTTCCATGCATTTTTACCCAATTCTGTTTGTTTTTACACGTTTTTTATGCTTGTGTTATGACCCGAATAAAAATATAACCGATTTAATAAAACCGAACTGATCCAACAACACGATTTACACGTTTAGTCCATTTTCATCCGTTTCCATACGTTTTTACCCATTTCTGTTTGTTTTTACACGTTTTTTATGCTTGTGTTATGACCCAAATAAAAATGTAACTGATTTAATGAAACCGAACTAATCCAACAACACGATTTACACGTTTAGTCCCTTTTCATCCGTTTCCATACGTTTTTAACCATTTCTGTTTTTTTTACATATTTTTTATGCATGTGTTATGACCCGAATAAAAATATAACGATTTAATGAAACCGAGCTGATCCAACAACATGATTTACACGTTTAGTCCATTTTCATCCGTTTCCATACGTTTTTACCCTTTTCTGTTTGTTTCTACACATTTTTTACGCTTGTGTTATAACCCGAATAAAAATATAACCGATTTAATGAAACCGAACTGATCCAACAACATGATTAACACGTTTAGTCCCTTTTCATCCGTTTCCATACATTTTTACACAATTATGTTTGTTTTTACACGTTTTTTATGCTTGTTTTATGAGCCGAATAAAAATATAACCGAATTAATAAAACAGAACTGATCCAACAACATGATTTACACGTTCAGTCCCTCTTCATCCGTTTCCATACGTTTTTACCCATTTCTGTTTGTTTTTACACGATTTTAATGCATGTGTTATGGCCCGAATAAAAATATACCTGATTTAATGAAACCGAACTGATCCAACAATACGATTTACGCGTTTAGTCCCTTTTCACCCCGTTTCCATACGTTTTTACCCATTTCTGTTTGTTTTTAAACGTTTTTTATGCTTGTGTTATGACCTGAATAAAAGTATAACCGATTTAATGAAACCGAACTGATCCAACAACACGATTTACACGTTTAGTCCCATTTCATCCGTTTCCATACGTTTTTACCAATTTTTGTTTCTTTTTAGACGTTTTTTATGCATGTGTTATGACCCAAATAAAAATACAACCGATTTAATGAAACTGAACTGATCCAACAACACGATTTACACGTTTTGTCCCTTTTCATCCGTTTCCATACGTTTTTACCCATTTCTGTTGGTTTTTACACGTTTTTAATGCATGTGTTATGACCTGAATAAAAATATAACCGATTTAATGAAAATGAACTGATCCAACAACACGATTTACAGGTTTAGTCCCTTTTCATCCATTTCCATACGTGTTTACCCATTTCTGTTTGTTTTTAGACGTTTTTTATGCTTGTGTTATGACCCGAATAAAAATGTAACTGATTTAATGAAACCGAACTGATCCAACAACACGATTTACATGTTTAGTCCCTTTTCATCCGTTTCCATACGTTTTTACCCATTTCTATTTGTTTTTACACGTTTTTTATGCTTGTGTTATGACCCGAATAAATATATAACCGATTTAATGAAACTGAACTGATCCAACAACACGATTTACACGTTTTGTCCCTTTTCATCCGTTTCCATACGTTTTTACCCATTTCTGTTGGTTTTTGCACGTTTTTTATGCATGTGTTATGACCTGAATAAAAATATAACCGTTTTAATGAAACCGAACAGATCCAACAACACGATTTACACGTTTAGTCCCTTTTCATCCGTTTCCATGCGTTTTTACCCATTTCTGTTTGTTTTTACATGTTTTTATGCATGTGTTATGACCCGAATAAAAATATAACGATTTAATGAAACCGAGCTGATCCAACGACACGATTTACACGTTTAGTCCCTTTTCATCCGTTTCCACACGTTTTTACCCATTTCTGTTTGTTTTTACACGATTTTTATGCTTGTGTTATGACCCAAATAAAAATGTAACTGATTTAATGAAACCGAACTGATCCAACAACACGATTTACACGTTTAGTCCCTTTTCATCCGTTTCCATACGTTTTTACCCATTTCTGTTTGTTTTTACACGTTTTTTATGCATGTGTTATGACCCGAAGAAAAATATTACCGATTTAATGAAACCGAACTAATCCAACAACACGATTTACACGTTTAGTCCATTTTCATCCGTTTCCATACGTTTTTACCCATTTCTGTTTGTTTTTACACGTTTTTTATGCATGTGTTATAACCCAAATAAAAATATAACCGATTTAATGAAACCGAACTGATCCAACAACATGATTTACTCGTTTAGACCCTTTTCATCCGTTTCCATGCATTTTTACCCAATTCTGTTTGTTTTTACACGTTTTTTATGCTTGTGTTATGACCCAAATAAAAATATAACCGATTTAATGAAACCGAACTGATCCAACAACACGATTTACACGTTTAGTCCCTTTTCATCCGTTTCCATACGTTTTTACCCATTTTTGTTTGTTTTTACACGTTTTTTATGCATGTGTTATGACCCGAATAAAAATATAACCGATTTAATGAAACCGAACTGATCCAACAACACGATTTACACGTTCAGTCCCTTTTCATCCGTTTTCATACGTTTTTTCCCATTTCAGTTTGTTTTTACACGTTTTTTATGCATGTGTTATGACCCAAATAAAAATATAACCGATTTAATGAAACCGAACTGATCCAACAACACGATTTACACGTTCAGTCCATTTTCATCCATTTCCATACGTTTTTACCCATTTCTGTTTGTTTTTACACGTTTTTTATGCTTGTGTTATGACCCAAATAAAAATGTAACTGATTTAATGAAACCGAACTGATCCAACAACACGATTTACACGTTTAGTCCCTTTTCATCCGTTTCCATACGTTTTTACCCATTTCTGTTTGTTTTTACACGTATTTTATGCATGTGTTATGACCCGAATAAAAATATAACCGATTTAATGAAACCGAACTGATCCAACAACACGATTTACACGTTTAGTCTCTTTTCATCCGTTTCCATGCATTTTTACCCAATTCTGTTTGTTTTTACACGTTTTTTATGCTTGTGTTATGACCCGAATAAAAATATAACCGATTTAAGAAAACCGAACTGATCCAACAACACGATTTACACGTTTAGTCCCTTTTCATCCGTTTCCATACGTTTTTAACCATTTCTGTTTTTTTTACATATTTTTTATGCATGTGTTATGACCCGAATAAAAATATAACGATTTAATGAAACCGAGCTGATCCAACAACATGATTTACACGTTTAGTCCATTTTCATCCATTTCCATACGTTTTTACCCTTTTCTGTTTGTTTTTACACATTTTTTATGCTTGTGTTATAACCCGAATAAAAATATAACCGATTTAATGAAACCGAACTGATCCAACAACATGATTAACACGTTTAGTCCCTTTTCATCCGTTTCCATACATTTTTACACAATTATGTTTGTTTTTACACGTTTTTTATGCTTGTTTTATGAGCCGAATAAAAGTATAACCGAATTAATAAAACAGAACTGATCCAACAACATGATTTACACGTTCAGTCCCTCTTCATCCGTTTCCATACGTTTTTACCCATTTCTGTTTGTTTTTACACGATTTTAATGCATGTGTTATGGCCCGAATAAAAATATACCTGATTTAATGAAACCGAACTGATCCAACAATACGATTTACGCGTTTAGTCCCTTTTCACCCCGTTTCCATACGTTTTTTGTAACAATTTGCAATTTCAGGTTAACTTTTATTCCCGAAAATTTCACTATTCACTTTTTACTATTCACTTTTTACTATTCACTTTTCACTATTCATCTCAGAAATTTTTATTTCATATTCTCGTAAGTTAAACTATTTTAACGATAATCCGAGAGTTTGACGCTCGTCGGATCATTTCTGCAAAAATCACAAAGCCGTGTCTGAGATTTACTTTTAGGTTTAAACGTCCTTCTAGCATCCCGATATGTCCATAAAACATTATAAACAATAGAAATATGATTTTCTCTCATTTTAGGACAATTCCAAAAGTTTCGGAATTTTACGTTTTTCAGTTCAGCGTTTTACGCGAATTGCGCGTTTTAGACCTGTGTTTCCAGTTTTTAGCAGGGTTTTCGCACCCGATAGAACCTACCACTCATTTTATATTTTATTATGGACTATATTGACATGTTTAACCATATTTATAAGTTTCATATTTTTAGGATACCCGGTTTTACGTTTCGTGGCCTAAAAACTTACGGTTAGCAATTTACGGAGTCAAAACTAGCTACATACTTAGGATATTATCATCCAAAGACCATGACTACTCATCTAGTCACCCTTATCATGTATAAACCGACTTAGGGGGGTAGGAGTCACCATTTTGTGGCTTGATCTTGACCATTGATCTCTAGGATGTTTACAAGTGTCTAAACTAACCATGGTTTAATTCTAACCCAATATATGGTTAATTATTTTTCTCATCCTATAAATAGCCAACTAATAACACATATAAAACTTGCACCACACCTTCTTATAACCTTCAAGTCCTAAAACCTAAGGCACTTCTCTTATATTTTGTAAGAAAGTTAACTAGTTTTTGAAAGAAAACTAGTGTTTGATCTTCAATCTTGGAAATTTTCTAAGAAAAGTTGTTATAACTTTAAAGTCTCCAAAAAGACGTCGTTATAATCTTCAAATAGCTTTGGACTTCAAGAAGGCGTCGTTATAATCTTCAAATAACCTCGGTTTATCATAGATTGCAAAGGGTGAAGCTTAAGTCTATCAAAGTCCGTACCTTACTAGTTACTTACCTTTCTTAAGAGAAAGCCAAAAGTTGTAAGCAAACCCTAACATACTCCTTGCTTAATTATCATTTTCATGCTCTTTGTGTTCCTTTCATGCTATATATGTTCTTGTTATTGTGTTCATGATGTTTAAAAATGGATAAAACAAGTATTGGTATACATATGTTAACTTATGACAAGCAAACTAGTGATTTTTATGGAAAACCACGACCACAATAGTATAACTTTGATATTTGACACTTACTTATTGTTAAAGAGGACTTAACAAGGAAAACATAGCAATTTGAATCACTCAAAACGAGTATACGAGTCAAAAGTTATGACCATTTGAAGTTAGCGAAACCAAAACGGCAAAACTGCCTAAATAGCATTCTGATCAAATTATGGTTTTGAAAGTCCCACTTCTGGTCCGATTCATCAAAAAGTTAAAACACGAAAGTTGTCCGGAACGACGTTTTCGTTCAGGAACAAAGAAGCTCGAGACCTGAAAATGCTTTCTGAGTGATAATGTTCTTCAAATTCTTAACAGCCCATTTTTAGACCAAAGTTACTATATAATCATTATAATTAGATGAGACCAAGAGGTCTAATGACCTAAAGCCAAGACCACAACCATGGCTAAAGCCAAGGTTGAGTCTCAAGACCATGGTAACATGACCAAAGTCACGGCAAAGCCACGGCTAAAGACCATATCACTTTTAAAGATCAAAAAGACTTATATATATATATATATGTTATCAAATACTACAATAGTAGGGAGCCTCATGTGAGGAGTTCATTGAGTAAGCCGTCGAGACGAGTTGTGGATTTACGAGTTAAAGTGTCCTGGCTCCTCGAACGTTTACTCCATGACTTCTGAATTATGTCGGCCCGAACGGTAGTAAGAGATATACAACTTATACATGTTTCATAGACCACTTATATTCAACGACTTACACTATATACTAAGTACTACATCATGAACATTATGCAAGACATATATAGGCAATTCTTCGTACTCTTAGACGTTACTCCAAACCTAAGTCGCAACGTTCTATTATAGGCTGCTCTTAGAGACTTTCGCGATTCGACTACCACTTTCATTTCTCATTACATAGACTTAAGGTGAGTCATAGCCCCTACTCTTTTCGTACTTGTTTTAACTCCTGGGGGGGGATACATGCTCAACTACTTGCTTACTTGTACAAATACTCAAAACGTCTATACTTGACTGTGTTATACTTGATTGCTTACATACATGACTGCGTTATACTTAATTGCGTTATTCTATTTATTGACTAGTAGTTGTCTTTGGGAATTGACTCCCAGTTGTCTTTGGGAAGTGGCTCCCAGTTGTCTTTGGGAATTGGCTCCCAGTTGTCTTTGATACATCCTAACATTTGCGAATGTTTGGATACATCATAAAAGTGAGGTCTTCGGAGATGAAGTAGAGACTCACTACTAATTGCTTAATTGTCTTGATGAACTTATACATGTCTTTATTATACTATATTGTAGCAGTGGGTTGTGAACACACAGGTTACAAGTCTCTTATGGCGGGACTTGTAACTGAGTGGATTCACGATGCCTTTGCTGTGTGATCATTCTTTAAGGCTTTTTTTAAGACAAACTCTATGAACTCACCAACCATTGTGTTGACACTTTAGCATGTTATCTCAGGTTAGTAAGGCGATAGCTAGTGCGTGGAACTTAGAGTCAAGCTGCATATTCTGAAGACTTACGCTTTTATCATTTATCATTCAAAACATTTTGTATACATTTATGTATCATACTTTGGAATCTCAAGTTTGTAACTTGGAATTTATTAATCGAATGGTAACTTTTCAAAACGTCTCATTTAGAGTTCGTTTTCTATACCTTGTACTTTGTATTATGAAGTAGCACCCCTATGACACAGTCTTCCGCTGCGGTATTTTGGGGGTGTTACAGATTGGTATCAGAGCCTTGGTTATAGAGAACTAGGTTGCATTTAGTGCCTAGACTATAACTGCTATATACGTTGGGACCTTCCTCTTTATTTGCCTTACACACAATACATACACATGTGCTTTTTGGTTAGACGTTTGCTTAGTTCCACGCTGTTAGATGATGTGACTTTAGTATTATAAGGAGCCCCAGAGATTCGTCGAGTCATTAAAAACATGGAGCTCAGTAATAACTAATTATTTAACTTGATCTTGTGACAGTTCTTGTTTGATTAGACACAAGATTTGAGTTAAATAATATTATTGCTTAGCTTTAGGGATTTGATGGCTTGATTATCTTACTATCGGCCTCAGAAGGCGGATTTTGTGTCGGAAATTCTTAAGTAGGATGATTTAGAATCTCCTTATTTAAATGGATTGGGACGCCTGTTCAGTTAAATAAAGAAATTGTAAATCACCGAACCATAAGTTTATGAGACCTTACTTACATAAATTTGGACGCTTCTTTATGTAAGTAATGTGTTATAAATAAGTGGGCTTAATTGTAGCCGATACAACTCCTTAACCAGAACCTTAGACAAATCAGAGTGAACACCATTATTTTAGAGATCCTGAAATCCCGAATTCTCTTAGACACATCATAAGTAGTTAACATCAACTGAACTTCGGGACGAAGTTCTCCTTAAGGGGTACAGACTGTAACAATTCGCAATTTCAGGTTAACTTTTATTCCCGAAAATTTCACTATTCACTTTTTACTATTCACTTTTTACTATTCACTTTTCACTATTCATCTCAGAAATTTTTATTTCATATTCTCGTAAGTTAAACTATTTTAACGATAATCCGAGAGTTTGACGCTCGTCGGATCATTTCTGCAAAAATCACAAAGCCGTGTCTGAGATTTACTTTTAGGTTTAAACGTCCTTCTAGCATCCCGATATGTCCATAAAACATTATAAACAATAGAAATATGATTTTCTCTCATTTTAGGACAATTCCAAAAGTTTCGGAATTTTACGTTTTTCAGTTCAGCGTTTTACGCGAATTGCGCGTTTTAGACCTGTGTTTCCAGTTTTTAGCAGGGTTTTCGCACCCGATAGAACCTACCACTCATTTTATATTTTATTATGGACTATATTGACATGTTTAACCATATTTATAAGTTTCATATTTTTAGGATACCCGGTTTTACGTTTCGTGGCCTAAAAACTTACGGTTAGCAATTTACGGAGTCAAAACTAGCTACATACTTAGGATATTATCATCCAAAGACCATGACTACTCATCTAGTCACCCTTATCATGTATAAACCAACTTAGGGGGGTAGGAGTCACCATTTTGTGGCTTGATCTTGACCATTGATCTCTAGGATGTTTACAAGTGTCTAAACTAACCATGGTTTAATTCTAACCCAATATATGGTTAATTATTTTTCTCATCCTATAAATAGCCAACTAATAACACATATAAAACTTGCACCACACCTTCTTATAACCTTCAAGTCCTAAAACCTAAGGCACTTCTCTTATATTTTGTAAGAAAGTTAACTAGTTTTTGAAAAAAAACTAGTGTTTGATCTTCAATCTTGGAAATTTTCTAAGAAAAGTTGTTATAACTTTAAAGTCTCCAAAAAGACGTCGTTATAATCTTCAAATAGCTTTGGACTTCAAGAAGGCGTCGTTATAATCTTCAAATAACCTCGGTTTATCATAGATTGCAAAGGGTGAAGCTTAAGTCTATCAAAGTCCGTACCTTACTAGTTACTTACCTTTCTTAAGAGAAAGCCAAAAGTTGTAAGCAAACCCTAACATACTCCTTGCTTAATTATCATTTTCATGCTCTTTGTGTTCCTTTCATGCTATATATGTTCTTGTTATTGTGTTCATGATGTTTAAAAATGGATAAAACAAGTATTGGTATACATATGTTAACTTATGACAAGCAAACTAGTGATTTTTATGGAAAACCACGACCACAATAGTATAACTTTGATATTTGACACTTACTTATTGTTAAAGAGGACTTAACAAGGAAAACATAGCAATTTGAATCACTCAAAACGAGTATACGAGTCAAAAGTTATGACCATTTGAAGTTAGCGAAACCAAAACGGCAAAACTGCCTAAATAGCATTCTGATCAAATTATGGTTTTGAAAGTCCCACTTCTGGTCCGATTCATCAAAAAGTTAAAACACGAAAGTTGTCCGGAACGACGTTTTCGTTCAGGAACAAAGAAGCTCGAGACCTGAAAATGCTTTCTGAGTGATAATGTTCTTCAAATTCTTAACAGCCCATTTTTAGACCAAAGTTACTATATAATCATTATAATTAGATGAGACCAAGAGGTCTAATGACCTAAAGCCAAGACCACAACCATGGCTAAAGCCAAGGTTGAGTCTCAAGACCATGGTAACATGACCAAAGTCACGGCAAAGCCACGGCTAAAGACCATATCACTTTTAAAGATCAAAAAGACTTATATATATATATATGTTATCAAATACTACAATAGTAGGGAGCCTCATGTGAGGAGTTCATTGAGTAATCCGTCGAGACGAGTTGTGGATTTACGAGTTAAAGTGTCCTGGCTCCTCGAACGTTTACTCCATGACTTCTGAATTATGTCGGCCCGAACGGTAGTAAGAGATATACAACTTATACATGTTTCATAGACCACTTATATTCAACGACTTACACTATATACTAAGTACTACATCATGAACATTATGCAAGACATATATAGGCAATTCTTCGTACTCTTAGACGTTACTCCAAACCTAAGTCGCAACGTTCTATTATAGGCTGCTCTTAGAGACTTTCGCGATTCGACTACCACTTTCATTTCTCATTACATAGACTTAAGGTGAGTCATAGCCCCTACTCTTTTCGTACTTGTTTTAACTCCTGGGGGGGGATACATGCTCAACTACTTGCTTACTTGTACAAATACTCAAAACGTCTATACTTGACTGTGTTATACTTGATTGCTTACATACATGACTGCGTTATACTTAATTGCGTTATTCTATTTATTGACTAGTAGTTGTCTTTGGGAATTGACTCCCAGTTGTCTTTGGGAAGTGGCTCCCAGTTGTCTTTGGGAATTGGCTCCCAGTTGTCTTTGATACATCCTAACATTTGCGAATGTTTGGATACATCATAAAAGTGAGGTCTTCGGAGATGAAGTAGAGACTCACTACTAATTGCTTAATTGTCTTGATGAACTTATACATGTCTTTATTATACTATATTGTAGCAGTGGGTTGTGAACACACAGGTTACAAGTCTCTTATGGCGGGACTTGTAACTGAGTGGATTCACGATGCCTTTGCTGTGTGATCATTCTTTAAGGCTTTTTTTAAGACAAACTCTATGAACTCACCAACCATTGTGTTGACACTTTAGCATGTTATCTCAGGTTAGTAAGGCGATAGCTAGTGCGTGGAACTTAGAGTCAAGCTGCATATTCTGAAGACTTACGCTTTTATCATTTATCATTCAAAACATTTTGTATACATTTATGTATCATACTTTGGAATCTCAAGTTTGTAACTCGGAATTTATTAATCGAATGGTAACTTTTCAAAACGTCTCATTTAGAGTTCGTTTTCTATACCTTGTACTTTGTATTATGAAGTAGCACCCCTATGACACAGTCTTCCGCTGCGGTATTTTGGGGGTGTTACATTTTTACCCATTTCTGTTTGTTTTTAAACGTTTTTTATGCTTGTGTTATGACCTGAATAAAAGTATAACCGATTTAATGAAACCGAACTGATCCAACAACACGATTTACACGTTTAGTCCCATTTCATCCGTTTCCATACGTTTTTACCAATTTTTGTTTCTTTTTAGACGTTTTTTATGCATGTGTTATGACCCAAATAAAAATATAACCGATTTAATGAAACTGAACTGATCCAACAACACGATTTACACGTTTTGTCCCTTTTCATCCGTTTCCATACGTTTTTACCCATTTCTGTTGGTTTTTACACGTTTTTAATGCATGTGTTATGACCTGAATAAAAATATAACCGATTTAATGAAAATGAACTGATCCAACAACACGATTTACAGGTTTAGTCCCTTTTCATCCATTTCCATACGTGTTTACCCATTTCTGTTTGTTTTTAGACGTTTTTTATGCTTGTGTTATGACCCGAATAAAAATGTAACTGATTTAATGAAACCGAACTGATCCAACAACACGATTTACATGTTTAGTCCCTTTTCATCCGTTTCCATACGTTTTTACCCATTTCTATTTGTTTTTACACGTTTTTTATGCTTGTGTTATGACCCGAATAAATATATAACCGATTTAATGAAACTGAACTGATCCAACAACACGATTTACACGTTTTGTCCCTTTTCATCCGTTTCCATACGTTTTTACCCATTTCTGTTGGTTTTTGCACGTTTTTTATGCATGTGTTATGACCTGAATAAAAATATAACCGTTTTAATGAAACCGAACAGATCCAACAACACGATTTACACGTTTAGTCCCTTTTCATCCGTTTCCATACGTTTTTACCCATTTCTGTTTGTTTTTACATGTTTTTATGCATGTGTTATGACCCGAATAAAAATATAACGATTTAATGAAACCGAGCTGATCCAACGACACGATTTACACGTTTAGTCCCTTTTCATCCGTTTCCACACGTTTTTACCCATTTCTGTTTGTTTTTACACGATTTTTATGCTTGTGTTATGACCCAAATAAAAATGTAACTGATTTAATGAAACCGAACTGATCCAACAACACGATTTACACGTTTAGTCCCTTTTCATCCGTTTCCATACGTTTTTACCCATATCTGTTTGTTTTTACACGTTTTTTATGCATGTGTTATGACCCGAAGAAAAATATTACCGATTTAATGAAACCGAACTAATCCAACAACACGATTTACACGTTTAGTCCATTTTCATCCGTTTCCATACGTTTTTACCCATTTCTGTTTGTGTTTACACGTTTTTTATGCATGTGTTATGACCCAAATAAAAATATAACCGATTTAATGAAACCGAACTGATCCAACAACATGATTTACTCGTTTAGTCCCTTTTCATCCGTTTCCATGCATTTTTACCCAATTCTGTTTGTTTTTACACGTTTTTTATGCTTGTGTTATGACCCAAATAAAAATATAACCGATTTAATGAAACCGAACTGATCCAACAACACGATTTACACGTTTAGTCCCTTTTCATCCGTTTCCATACGTTTTTTCCCATTTTTGTTTGTTTTTACACGTTTTTTATGCATGTGTTATGACCCGAATAAAAATATAACCGATTTAATAAAACCGAACTGATCCAACAACACGATTTACACGTTCAGTCCCTTTTCATCCGTTTTCATACGTTTTTTCCCATTTCAGTTTGTTTTTACACGTTTTTTATGCATGTGTTATGACCCAAATAAAAATATAACCGATTTAATGAAACCGAACTGATCCAACAACACGATTTACACGTTTAGTCCATTTTCATCCATTTCCATACGTTTTTACCCATTTCTGTTTGTTTTTACACGTTTTTTATGCTTGTGTTATGACCCAAATAAAAATGTAACTGATTTAATGAAACCGAACTGATCCAACAACACGATTTACACGTTTAGTCCCTTTTCATCCGTTTCCATACGTTTTTACCCATTTCTGTTTGTTTTTACACGTATTTTATGCATGTGTTATGACCCGAATAAAAATATAACCGATTTAATGAAACCGAACTGATCCAACAACACGATTTACACGTTTAGTCCCTTTTCATCCGTTTCCATGCATTTTTACCCAATTCTGTTTGTTTTTACACGTTTTTTATGCTTGTGTTATGACCCGAATAAAAATATAACCGATTTAATAAAACCGAACTGATCCAACAACACGATTTACACGTTTAGTCCCTTTTCATCCGTTTCCATATGTTTTTAACCATTTCTGTTTTTTTTACATATTTTTTATGCATGTGTTATGACCCGAATAAAAATATAACGATTTAATGAAACCGAGCTGATCCAACAACATGATTTACACGTTTAGTCCATTTTCATCCGTTTCCATACGTTTTTACCCTTTTCTGTTTGTTTTTACACATTTTTTACGCTTGTGTTATAACCCGAATAAAAATATAACCGATTTAATGAAACCGAACTGATCCAACAACATGATTAACACGTTTAGTCCCTTTTCATCCGTTTCCATACATTTTTACACAATTATGTTTGTTTTTACACGTTTTTTATGCTTGTTTTATGAGCCGAATAAAAGTATAACCGAATTTATAAAACAGAACTGATCCAACAACATGATTTACACGTTCAGTCCCTCTTCATCCGTTTCCATACGTTTTTACCCATTTCTGTTTGTTTTTACACGATTTTAATGCATGTGTTATGGCCCGAATAAAAATATACCTGATTTAATGAAACCGAACTGATCCAACAATACGATTTACGCGTTTAGTCCCTTTTCACCCCGTTTCCATACGTTTTTACCCATTTCTGTTTGTTTTTACACGTTTTTTATGCTTGTGTTATGACCTGAATAAAAGTATAACCGATTTAATGAAACCGAACTGATCCAACAACACGATTTACACGTTTAGTCCCATTTCATCCGTTTCCATACGTTTTTACCAATTTTTGTTTCTTTTTAGACGTTTTTTATGCATGTGTTATGACCCAAATAAAAATATAACCGATTTAATGAAACTGAACTGATCCAACAACACGATTTACACGTTTTGTCCCTTTTCATCCGTTTCCATACGTTTTTACCCATTTCTGTTGGTTTTTACACGTTTTTAATCCATGTGTTATGACCTGAATAAAAATATAACCGATTTAATGAAAATGAACTGATCCAACAACACGATTTACAGGTTTAGTCCCTTTTCATCCATTTCCATACGTGTTTACCCATTTCTGTTTGTTTTTAGACGTTTTTTATGCTTGTGTTATGACCCGAATAAAAATGTAACTGATTTAATGAAACCGAACTGATCCAACAACACGATTTACATGTTTAGTCCCTTTTCATCCGTTTCCATACGTTTTTACCCATTTCTATTTGTTTTTACACGTTTTTTATGCTTGTGTTATGACCCGAATAAATATATAACCGATTTAATGAAACTGAACTGATCCAACAACACGATTTACACGTTTTGTCCCTTTTCATCCGTTTCCATACGTTTTTACCCATTTCTGTTGGTTTTTGCACGTTTTTTATGCATGTGTTATGACCTGAATAAAAATATAACCGTTTTAATGAAACCGAACAGATCCAACAACACGATTTACACGTTTAGTCCCTTTTCATCCGTTTCCATACGTTTTTACCCATTTCTGTTTGTTTTTACATGTTTTTATGCATGTGTTATGACCCGAATAAAAATATAACGATTTAATGAAACCGAGCTGATCCAACGACACGATTTACACGTTTAGTCCCTTTTCATCCGTTTCCACACGTTTTTACCCATTTCTGTTTGTTTTTACACGATTTTTATGCTTGTGTTATGACCCAAATAAAAATGTAACTGATTTAATGAAACCGAACTGATCCAACAACACGATTTACACGTTTAGTCCCTTTTCATCCGTTTCCATACGTTTTTACCCATTTCTGTTTGTTTTTACACGTTTTTTATGCATGTGTTATGACCCGAAGAAAAATATTACCGATTTAATGAAACCGAACTAATCCAACAACACGATTTACACGTTTAGTCCATTTTCATCCGTTTCCATACGTTTTTACCCATTTCTGTTTGTTTTTACACGTTTTTTATGCATGTGTTATGACCCAAATAAAAATATAACCGATTTAATGAAACCGAACTGATCCAACAACATGATTTACTCGTTTAGTCCCTTTTCATCCGTTTCCATGCATTTTTACCCAATTCTGTTTGTTTTTACACGTTTTTTATGCTTGTGTTATGACCCAAATAAAAATATTACCGATTTAATGAAACCGAACTGATCCAACAACACGATTTACACGTTTAGTCCCATTTCATCCGTTTCCATACGTTTTTACCCATTTTTGTTTGTTTTTACACGTTTTTTATGCATGTGTTATGACCCGAATAAAAATATAACCGATTTAATGAAACCGAACTGATCCAACAACACGATTTACACGTTCAGTCCCTTTTCATCCGTTTTCATACGTTTTTTCCCATTTCATTTTGTTTTTACACGTTTTTTATGCATGTGTTATGACCCAAATAAAAATATAACCGATTTAATGAAACCGAACTGATCCAACAACACGATTTACACGTTTAGTCCATTTTCATCCGTTTCCATACGTTTTTACCCATTTCTGTTTGTTTTTACACGTTTTTTATGCTTGTGTTATGACCCAAATAAAAATGTAACTGATTTAATGAAACCGAACTAATCCAACAACACGATTTACACGTTTAGTCCCTTTTCATCCGTTTCCATACGTTTTTACCCATTTCTGTTTGTTTTTACACGTATTTTATGCATGTGTTATGACCCGAATAAAAATATAACCGATTTAATGAAACCGAACTGATCCAACAACACGATTTACACGTTTAGTCCCTTTTCATCCGTTTCCATGCATTTTTACCCAATTCTGATTGTTTTTACACGTTTTTTATGCTTGTGTTATGACCCGAATAAAAATATAACCGATTTAATAAAACCGAACTGATCCAACAACACGATTTACACGTTTAGTCCCTTTTCATCCGTTTTCGTACGTTTTTAACCATTTCTGTTTTTTTTACATATTTTTTATGCATGTGTTATGACCCGAATAAAAATATAACGATTTAATGAAACCGAGCTGATCCAACAACATGATTTACACGTTTAGTCCATTTTCATCCGTTTCCGTACGTTTTTACCCTTTTCTGTTTGTTTTTACACATTTTTTACGCTTGTGTTATAACCCGAATAAAAATATAACCGATTTAATGAAACCGAACTAATCCAACAACATGATTAACACGTTTAGTCCCTTTTCATCCGTTTCCATACATTTTTACACAATTATGTTTGTTTTTACACGTTTTTTATGCTTGTTTTATGAGCCGAATAAAAATATAACCAAATTAATAAAACAGAACTGATCCAACAACATGATTTACACGTTCAGTCCCTCTTCATCCGTTTTCATACGTTTTTACCCATTTCTGTTTGTTTTTACACGATTTTAATGCATGTGTTATGGCCCGAATAAAAATATACCTGATTTAATGAAACCGGACTGATCCAACAATACGATTTACGCGTTTAGTCCCTTTTCACCCCGTTTCCATACGTTTTTACCCATTTCTGTTTGTTTTTACACGTTTTTTATGCTTGTGTTATGACCTGAATAAAAGTATAACCGATTTAATGAAACCGAACTGATCCAACAACACGATTTGCACGTTTAGTCCCATTTCATCCGTTTCCATACGTTTTTACCAATTTTTGTTTCTTTTTAGACGTTTTTTATGCATGTGTTATGACCCAAATAAAAATATAACCGATTTAATGAAACTGAACTGATCCAACAACACGATTTACACGTTTTGTCCCTTTTCATCCGTTTCCATACGTTTTTACCCATTTCTGTTGGTTTTTACACGTTTTTTATGCATGTGTTATGACCTGAATAAAAATATAACCGATTTAATGAAAACGAACTGATCCAACAACACGATTTACAGGTTTAGTCCCTTTTCATCCATTTCCATACGTGTTTACCCATTTCTGTTTGTTTTTAGACGTTTTTTATGCTTGTGTTATGACCCGAATAAAAATGTAACTGATTTAATGAAACTGAACTGATCCAACAACACGATTTACATGTTTAGTCCCTTTTCATCCGTTTCCATACGTTTTTACCCATTTCTATTTGTTTTTACACGTTTTTTATGCTTGTGTTATGACCCGAATAAAAATATAACCGATTTAATGATACCGAACTGATCCAACAACACGATTTACACGTTTAGTCCATTTTCATCCGTTTCCATACATTTTTACCCAATTCTGTTTGTTTTTACACGTTTTTTATGCTTGTGCTATTACCCGAATAAAAATTTATAGTCGATTTAATGAAACCGAACTGATCCAACAACACGATTTACATGTTTAGTCCCTTTTCATCCGTTTGCATACGTTATTAACCATTTATGTTTGTTTTTACATGTTTTTTATGCTTGTGTTATGACCCGAATAAATATATGACCGATTTAATGAAACTGAACTGATCCAACAACACGATTTACACGTTTTGTCCCTTTTCATCCGTTTCCATACGTTTTTACCCATTTCTGTTGGTTTTTACACGTTTTTTATGCATGTGTTATGACCTGAATAAAAATATAACCGTTTTAATGAAACCGAACAGATCCAACAACACGATTTACACGTTTAGTCCCTTTTCATCCGTTTCCATACGTTTTTACCCATTTCTGTTTGTTTTTACATGTTTTTATGCATGTGTTATGACCCGAATAAAAATATAACGATTTAATGAAACCGAGCTGATCCAACGACACGATTTACACGTTTAGTCCCTTTTCATCCGTTTCCACACGTTTTTACCCATTTCTGTTTGTTTTTACACGATTTTTATGCTTGTGTTATGACCCAAATAAAAATGTAACTGATTTAATGAAACCGAACTGATCCAACAACACGATTTACACATTTAGTCCCTTTTCATCCGATTCCATACGTTTTTACCCATTTCTGTTTGTTTTTACACGTTTTTTATGCATGTGTTATGACCCGAAGAAAAATATTACCGATTTAACGAAACCGAACTAATCCAACAACACGATTTACACGTTTAGTCCATTTTCATCCGTTTCCATACGTTTTTACCCATTTCTGTTTGTTTTTACACGTTTTTTATGCATGTGTTATGACCCGAATAAAAATATAACCGATTTAATGAAACCGAACTCATCCAACAACACGATTTACACGTTTAGTCCCTTTTCATCCGTTTCCATGCATTTTTACCCAATTCTGTTTGTTTTTACACGTTTTTTATGCTTGTGTTATGACCCGAATAAAAATATAACCGATTTAATAAAACCGAACTGATCCAACAACACGATTTACACGTTTAGTCCCTTTTCATCCGTTTCCATACGTTTTTACCCATTTTTGTTTGTTTTTACACGTTTTTTATGCATGTGTTTTGACCCAAATAAAAATATAACCGATTTAATGAAACCGAACTGATCCAACAACACGATTTACACGTTTAGTCCATTTTCATCCGTTTCCATACGTTTTTACCCATTTCTGTTTGTTTTTTACACGTTTTTTATGCTTGTGTTATGACCTGAATAGAAGTGTAACCGATTTAATGAAACCGAACAGATCCAATAACACGATTTACACGTTTAGTCCATTTTCATCCGTTTCCATGCTTTTTTACCCATTTCTGTTTGTTTTTACACGTTTTTTATGCATGTGTTATGGCCGGAATAAAAATATACCTGATTTAATTAAACCGAGCAAATCCAACAACATGATTTACACGTTTAGTCCCTTTTCACCCGTTTCCATTCATTTTTACCCATTTCTGTTTGTTTTTACACGTTTTTTATACTTGTGTTATGACCCGAATAAAAATATAACCGATTTAATGAAACCGAACTGATCCAACAACACGATTTACACGTTTAGTCCCATTTCATCCGTTTCCATACGTTTTTACCAATTTTTGTTTGTTTTTACACATTTTTTATGCATGTGTTATGACCCGAATAAAAATATAACCGATTTAATGAAACCGAACTGAACCAACAATACGATTTACACGTTTTGTCCCTTTTCATCCGTTTTCATACGTTTTTACCAATTTCTGTTTGTTTTTACACGTTTTTTATGCATGTGTTATTACCCGAATAAAAATATAACCGTTTTAATGAAACCGAACTGATCCAACAACACGATTTACACGTTTAGTCCTTTTTCATCCGTTTCCATACGTTTTTACCCATTTCTGTTTGTTTTTACATGTTTTTGTGCATGTGTTATGAATCGAATAAAAATATAACGATTTAATAAAACCGAGCTGATCCAACAACACGATTTACACGTTTAGTCCCTTTTCATCCGTTTCCACACGTTTTTACCCATTTCTGTTTGTTTTTTCACGATTTTTATGCTTGTGTTATGACCCGAATAAAAATGTAACTGATTTAATGAAACCGAACTGAACCAACAACACGATTTACACGTTTAGTCCCTTTTCATCCGTTTCCATACGTTATTACCCATTTCTGTTTGTGTTTACACATTTTTTATGCTTGTGTTATGACCCGAATAAAAATATAACCGATTTAATGAAACTGAACTGATCCAACAACACGATTTACACGTTTAGTCCCTTTTCATCCGTTTCCATACATTTTTACCCAATTCTGTTTGGTTTTACACGTTTTTTATGCTTGTTTTATGACCCGAATAAAAATATAACCGATTTAATGAAAACGAACTGATCCAACTACACGATTTACACGTTTAGTCCCTTTTCATCCGTTTCCATACGTTTTTACCCATTTCTGTTTGTTTTTACACGTATTTTATGCATGTGTTATGACCCGAATAAAAATATAACCGATTTAATGAAACCGAACTGATCCAACAACACGATTTACACGTTTAGTCCCTTTTCATCCGTTTCCATGCATTTTTACCCAATTCTGTTTGTTTTTACACGTTTTTTATGCTTGTGTTATGACCCGAATAAAAATATAACCGATTTAATAAAACAGAACTGATCCAACAACACGATTTACACGTTTAGTCCCTTTTCAGCCGTTTCCATACGTTTTTACCCATTTCGGTTTTTTTTTACATGTTTTTTATGCATGTGTTATGACCCGAATAAAAATATAACAATTTAATGAAACCGAGCTGATCCAACAACATGATTTACACGTTTAGTCCATTTTCATCCGTTTCCATACGTTTTTTACCCTTTTCTGTTTGTTTTTACACATTTTTTACGCTTGCGTTATAATCCGAATAAAAATATAACTGATTTAATGAAACCGAACTGATCCAACAACGTGATTAACACGTTTAGTCCCTTTTCATCCATTTCCATACGTGTTTACCCATTTCTGTTTGTTTTTAGACGTTTTTTATGCTTGTGTTATGACCCGAATAAAAATGTAACTGATTTAATGAAACCGAACTGATCCAACAACACGATTTACACGTTTAGTCCCTTTTCATCCGTTTCCATACGTTTTTACCCATTTCTATTTGTTTTTACACGTTTTTTATGCTTGTGTTATGAATCGAATAAAAATATAACCGATTTAATGATACCGAACTGATCCAACATCACGATTTACACGTTTAGTCCATTTTCATCGGTTTCCATACATTTTTACCCATTTCTGTTTGTTTTTACACGTTTTTTATGCTTGTGCTATTACCCGAATAAAAATATATAGTCGATTTAATGAAACCGAACTAATCCAACAACACGATTTACATGTTTAGTCCCATTTCATCCGTTTCCATACGTTTTTAACCATTTATGTTTGTTTTTACATGTTTTTTATGCTTGTGTTATGACCCGAATAAATATATAACCGATTTAATGAAACCGAACTGATTCAACAACACGATTTACATGTTTAGTCCCATTTCATCCGTTTCCATACGTTTTTAACCATTTATGTTTGTTTTTACATGTTTTTTATGCTTGTGTTATGACCCGAATAAATATATAACCGATTTAATGAAACCGAACTGATTCAACAACACGATTTACACGTTTAGTCCATTTTCTTCCATTTCCATACCCTTTTACCAAATTCTGTTTGTTTTTACACGTTTTTTATGCATGTGTTATGACCTGAATAAAAATATAACCGTTTTAATGAAACCGAACTGATCCAACAACATGATTTACACGTTTAGTCCCGTTTCATCCATTTCCATACGTTTTTACCCATTTCTGTTTGTTTTTACATGTTTTTATGCATGTGTTATGACCCGAATAAAAATATAACGATTTAATGAAACCGAGCTGATCCAACAACACGATTTACACGTTTAGTCCCTTTTCATCCGTTTCCACATGTTTTTACCCATTTCTGTTTGTTTTTACACGATTTTTATGCTTGTGTTATGACCCGAATAAAAATGTAAGTGATCTAATGAAACCGAACTGATCCAACAACACGATTTACATGTTTAGTCCCTTTTCATCCGTTTCCATACGTTTTTACCCATTTTTGTTTGTTTTTACACGTTTTTTATGCATGTGTTATGACCCGAATAAAAATATTACCGATTTAACGAAACCGAACTAATCCAACAACACGATTTACACGTTTAGTCCATTTTCATCCGTTTCCATACGTTTTTACCCATTTTTGTTTGTTTTTACACGTTTTTTATGCATGTGTTATGACCCGAATAAAAATATAACCGATTTAATAAAACCGAACTGATCCAACAACACGATTTACATGTTTAGTCCCTTTTCATCCGTTTCCATGCATTTTTATCCAATTCTGTTTGTTTTTACACTTTTTTTATGCTTGTTTTATGACCCGAATAAAAATATAACCGATTTAATAAAACCGAACTTATCCAACAACACGATTTACACGTTTAGTCCCTTTTCATCCGTTTCCATACGTTTTTACCCATTTTGTTTTTTTTTACATGTTTTTTATGCATGTGTTATGACCCGAATAAAAATATAACGATTTAATGAAACCGAGCTGATCCAACAAAATGATTTACACGTTTAGTCCATTTTCATCCGTTTCCATACGTTTTTACCCTTTTCTGTTTGTTTTTACACATTTTTTACGCTTGTGTTATAACCCGAATAAAAATATAACCGATTTAATGAAACCGAACTGATCCAACAACATGATTAACACGTTTAGTCCCTTTTCATCCGTTTCCATACATTTTTACCCAATTCTGTTTGTTTTTACACGTTTTTTATGCTTGTTTTATGAGCCGAATAAAAATAAAACCGAACTGATCCAACAACATGATTTACACGTTCAGTCCCTCTTCATCCGTTTGCATACGTTTTTACCCATTTCAGTTTGTTTTTACACGCTTTTAATGCATGTGTTATGGCCCGAATAAAAATATACCTGATTTAATGAAACCGAACTGATCCAACAATACGATTTACGCGTTTAGTCCCTTTTCACCCCGTTTCCATACGTTTTTACCCATTTCTGTTTGTTTTTACACGTTTTTTATGCTTGTGTTATGACCCGAATAAAAGTATAACCGACTTAATGAAACCGAACTGATCCAACAACACGATTTACACGTTTAGTCCCATTTCATCCGTTTCCATACGTTTTTACCAATTTTTGTTTGTTTTTAGACGTTTTTTATGCATGTGTTATGACCCAAATAAAAATATAACCGATTTAATGAAACTGAACTGATCCAACAACACGATTTACACGTTTTGTCCCTTTTCATCCGTTTCCAAACGTTTTTACCCATTTCTGTTGGTTTTACACGTTTTTTATGCATGTGTTATGACCTGAATAAAAATATAACCGATTTAATGAAAACGAACTGATCCAACAACACGATTTACAGGTTTAATCCCTTTTCATCCATTTCCATACGTGTTTACCCATTTCTGTTTGTTTTTAGACGTTTTTTATGCTTGTGTTATGACCCGAATAAAAATGTAACTGATTTAATGAAACTGAACTGATCCAACAACACGATTTACACGTTTAGTCCCTTTTCATCCGTTTCCATACATTTTTACCCATTTCTATTTGTTTTTACACGTTTTTTATGCTTGTGTTATGACCTGAATAAAAATATAACCGATTTAATGATACCGAACTGATCCAACAACACGATTTACACGTTTAGTCCATTTTCATCCGTTTCCATACGTTTTTACCCATTTCAGTTTGTTTTTACACGTTTTTTATGCTTGTGCTATTACCCGAATAAAAATATATAGTCGACTTAATGAAACCGAACTGATCCAACAACACGATTTACATGTTTAGTCCCTTTTCATCCGTTTCCATATGTTTTTACCCATTTCTGTTTGTTTTTACACGTTTTTTATGCATGTGTTATGACCCGAATAAAAATATTACCGATTTAACGAAACCGAACTAATCCAACAACACGATTTACACGTTTAGTCCATTTTCATCCGTTTCCATACGTTTTTACCCATTTCTGTTTGTTTTTACACGTTTTTTATGCATGTGTTATGACCCGAATAAAAATATAACCGATTTAATGAAACCGAACTGATCCAACAACCCGATTTACATGTTTAGTCCCTTTTCATCCGTTTCCATGCATTTTTACCCAATTCTGTTTGTTTTTACACGTTTTTTATGCTTGTGTTATGACCCGAATAAAAATATAACCGATTTAATAAAACCGAACTGATCCAACAACACGATTTACACGTTTAGTCCCTTTGCATCCGTTTCAATGCGTTTTTACCCATTTCTGTTTGTTTTTACACGTTTTTTTTTTGCATGTGTTATGGCCCGAATAAAAATATGCCTGATTTAATAAAACCGAACAGATCCAACAACACGATTTACACGTTTAGTCCCTTTTCACCCGTTTCCATACATTTTTACCCATTTCTGTTTGTTTTTACACGTTTTTTATACTTGTGTTATGACCCGAATAAAAATATAACCGATTTAATGAAACCGAACTGATCCAACAACACAATTTACACGTTTAGTCCCATTTCAGTCGTTTCCATACGTTTTTACCAATTTTTGTTTGTTTTTACACGTTTTTTATGCATGTGTTATGACCCGAATAAAAATATAACTGATTTAATGAAACCGAACTGATCCAACAACATGATTTACACGTTTTGTCCCTTTTTATCCGTTTCCATACGTTTTTACCAATTTCAGTTTGTTTTTACACGTTTTTTATGCATGTGTTATGACCCGAATAAAAATATAACCGTTTTAATGAAACCGAACTAATCCAACAACACGATTTACACGTTTAGTCCATTTTCATCCGTTTCCATACGTTTTTACCCATTTTTGTTTGTTTTTACACGTTTTTTATGCATGTGTTATGACCCGAATAAAAATATAACCGATTTAATAAAACCGAACTGATCCAACAACACGATTTACATGTTTAGTCCCTTTTCATCCGTTTCCATGCATTTTTATCCAATTCTGTTTGTTTTTACACTTTTTTATGCTTGTTTTATGACCCGAATAAAAATATAACCGATTTAATAAAACCGAACTTATCCAACAACACGATTTACACGTTTAGTCCCTTTTCATCCGTTTCCATACGTTTTTACCCATTTTGTTTTTTTTACATGTTTTTTATGCATGTGTTATGACCCGAATAAAAATATAACGATTTAATGAAACCGAGCTGATCCAACAAAATGATTTACACGTTTAGTCCATTTTCATCCGTTTCCATACGTTTTTACCCTTTTCTGTTTGTTTTTACACATTTTTTACGCTTGTGTTATAACCCGAATAAAAATATAACCGATTTAATGAAACCGAACTGATCCAACAACATGATTAACACGTTTAGTCCCTTTTCATCCGTTTCCATACATTTTTACCCAATTCTGTTTGTTTTTACACGTTTTTTATGCTTGTTTTATGAGCCGAATAAAAATAAAACCGAACTGATCCAACAACATGATTTACACGTTCAGTCCCTCTTCATCCGTTTGCATACGTTTTTACCCATTTCTGTTTGTTTTTACACGCTTTTAATGCATGTGTTATGGCCCGAATAAAAATATACCTGATTTAATGAAACCGAACTGATCCAACAATACGATTTACGCGTTTAGTCCCTTTTCACCCCGTTTCCATACGTTTTTACCCATTTCTGTTTGTTTTTACACGTTTTTTATGCTTGTGTTATGACCCGAATAAAAGTATAACCGATTTAATGAAACCGAACTGATCCAACAACACGATTTACACGTTTAGTCCCATTTCATCCGTTTCCATACGTTTTTACCAATTTTTGTTTGTTTTTAGACGTTTTTTATGCATGTGTTATGACCCAAATAAAAATATAACCGATTTAATGAAACTGAACTGATCCAACAACACGATTTACACGTTTTGTCCCTTTTCATCCGTTTCCAAACGTTTTTACCCATTTCTGTTGGTTTTACACGTTTTTTATGCATGTGTTATGACCTGAATAAAAATATAACCGATTTAATAAAAACGAACTGATCCAACAACACGATTTACAGGTTTAATCCCTTTTCATCCATTTCCATACGTGTTTACCCATTTCTGTTTGTTTTTAGACGTTTTTTATGCTTGTGTTATGACCCGAATAAAAATGTAACTGATTTAATGAAACTGAACTGATCCAACAACACGATTTACACGTTTAGTCCCTTTTCATCCGTTTCCATACATTTTTACCCATTTCTATTTGTTTTTACACGTTTTTTATGCTTGTGTTATGACCTGAATAAAAATATAACCGATTTAATGATACCGAACTGATCCAACAACACGATTTACACGTTTAGTCCATTTTCATCCGTTTCCATACGTTTTTACCCATTTCAGTTTGTTTTTACACGTTTTTTATGCTTGTGCTATTACCCGAATAAAAATATATAGTCGACTTAATGAAACCGAACTGATCCAACAACACGATTTACATGTTTAGTCCCTTTTCATCCGTTTCCATACGTTTTTACCCATTTCTGTTTGTTTTTACACGTTTTTTATGCATGTGTTATGACCCGAATAAAAATATTACCGATTTAACGAAACCGAACTAATCCAACAACACGATTTACACGTTTAGTCCATTTTCATCCGTTTCCATACGTTTTTACCCATTTCTGTTTGTTTTTACACGTTTTTTATGCATGTGTTATGACCCGAATAAAAATATAACCGATTTAATGAAACCGAACTGATCCAACAACCCGATTTACATGTTTAGTCCCTTTTCATCCGTTTCCATGCATTTTTACCCAATTCTGTTTGTTTTTACACGTTTTTTATGCTTGTGTTATGACCCGAATAAAAATATAACCGATTTAATAAAACCGAACTGATCCAACAACACGATTTACACGTTTAGTCCCTTTGCATCCGTTTCAATGCGTTTTTACCCATTTCTGTTTGTTTTTACACGTTTTTTTTTTGCATGTGTTATGGCCCGAATAAAAATATGCCTGATTTAATAAAACCGAACAGATCCAACAACACGATTTACACGTTTAGTCCCTTTTCACCCGTTTCCATACATTTTTACCCATTTCTGTTTGTTTTTACACGTTTTTTATACTTGTGTTATGACCCGAATAAAAATATAACCGATTTAATGAAACCGAACTGATCCAACAACACAATTTACACGTTTAGTCCCATTTCAGTCGTTTCCATACGTTTTTACCAATTTTTGTTTGTTTTTACACGTTTTTTATGCATGTGTTATGACCCGAATAAAAATATAACTGATTTAATGAAACCGAACTGATCCAACAACATGATTTACACGTTTTGTCCCTTTTTATCCGTTTCCATACGTTTTTACCAATTTCAGTTTGTTTTTACACGTTTTTTATGCATGTGTTATGACCCGAATAAAAATATAACCGTTTTAATGAAACCGAACTGATCCAACAACACGATTTACACGTTTAGTCCCTTTTCATCCGTTTCCATACGTTTTTACCCATTTCTGTTTGTTTTTACATGTTTCCACACGTTTTTACCCATTTCTGTTTGTTTTTACACAATTTTTATCCTTGTGTTATGACCCGAATAAGAATGTAACTGATTTAATGAAACCGAACTGATCCAACAACACGATTTACACGTTTAGTCCCTTTTCATCCATTTCCATACGTTTTTACCCATTTCTGTTTGTGTTTACACATTTTTTATGCATGTGTTATGACCCGAATAAAAATATTACCGATTTAACGAAACCGCACTAATCCAACAACACGATTTACACGTTTAGTCCATTTTCATCCGTTTCCATACGTTTTTACCCATTTCTGTTTGTTTTTACACGTTTTTTACGCTTGTGTTATGACCCGAATAAAAATATAACCGATTTAATAAAACCGAACTGATCCAACAACACGATTTACACGTTTAGTCCCTTTTCATCCGTTTCCACACATTTTTACCCAATTCTGTTTGTTTTTACACGTTTTTTATGCTTGTTTTATGAGCCGAATAAAAATATAACCGAACTGATCCAACAACATGATTTACACGTTCAGTCCCTCTTCATCCGTTTGCATACGTTTTTACCCATTTCTGTTTGTTTTTACACGCTTTTAATGCATGTGTTATGGCCTGAATAAAAATATACCTGATTTAATGAAACCGAACTGATCCAACAATACGATTTACGCGTTTAGTCCCTTTTCACCCCGTTTCCATACATTTTTACCCATTTCTGTTTGTTTTTACACGTTTTTTATGCTTGTGTTATGACCCGAATAAAAGTATAACCGATTTAATGAAACCGAACTGATCCAACAACACGATTTACACGTTTAGTCCCATTTCATCCGTTTCCATACATTTTTACCAATTTTTGTTTGTTTTTACACGTTTTTTATGCATGTGTTATGACCCGAATAAAAATATTACCGATTTAACGAAACCGAACTAATCCAACAACACGATTTACACGTTTAGTCCATTTTCATCCGTTTCCATTCGTTTTTACCCATTTTTGTTTGTTTTTACACGTTTTTTATGCATGTGTTATGACCCGAATAAAAATATAACCGATTTAATAAAACCGAACTGATCCAACAACACGATTTACATGTTTAGTCCCTTTTCATCCGTTTCCATGCATTTTTATCCAATTCTGTTTGTTTTTACACTTTTTTTATTCTTGTTTTATGACCCGAATAAAAATATAACCGATTTAATAAAACCGAACTTATCCAACAACACGATTTACACGTTTAGTCCCTTTTCATCCGTTTCCATACGTTTTTACCCATTTTGTTTTTTTTTTACATGTTTTTTATGCATGTGTTATGACCCGAATAAAAATATAACGATTTAATGAAACCGAGCTAATCCAACAAAATGATTTACACGTTTAGTCCATTTTCATCCGTTTCCATACGTTTTTACCCTTTTCTGTTTGTTTTTACACATTTTTTACGCTTGTGTTATAACCCGAATAAAAATATAACCGATTTAATGAAACCGAACTGATCCAACAACATGATTAACACGTTTAGTCCCTTTTCATCCGTTTCCATACATTTTTACCCAATTCTGTTTGTTTTTACACGTTTTTTATGCTTGTTTTATGAGCCGAATAAAAATAAAACCGAACTGATCCAACAACATGATTTACACGTTCAGTCCCTCTTCATCCGTTTGCATACGTTTTTACCCATTTCTGTTTGTTTTTACACGCTTTTAATGCATGTGTTATGGCCCGAATAAAAATATACCTGATTTAATGAAACCGAACAGATCCAACAATACGATTTACACGTTTAGTCCCTTTTCACCCCGTTTCCATACGTTTTTACCCATTTCTGTTTGTTTTTACACGTTTTTTATGCTTGTGTTATGACCCGAATAAAAGTATAACCGATTTAATGAAACCGAACTGATCCAACAACACGATTTACACGTTTAGTCCCATTTCATCCGTTTCCATACGTTTTTACCAATTTTTGTTTGTTTTTAGACGTTTTTTATGCATGTGTTATGACCCAAATAAAAATATAACCGATTTAATGAAACTGAACTGATCCAACAACACGATTTACACGTTTTGTCCCTTTTCATCCGTTTCCAAACGTTTTTACCCATTTCTGTTGGTTTTTACACGTTTTTTATGCATGTGTTATGACCTGAATAAAAATATAACCGATTTAATGAAAACGAACTGATCCAACAACACGATTTACAGGTTTAATCCCTTTTCATCCATTTCCATACGTGTTTACCCATTTCTGTTTGTTTTTAGACGTTTTTTATGCTTGTGTTATGACCCGAATAAAAATGTAACTGATTTAATGAAACTGAACTGATCCAACAACACGATTTACACGTTTAGTCCCATTTCATCCGTTTCCATACGTTTTTACCCATTTCTATTTGTTTTTACACGTTTTTTATGCTTGTGTTATGACCTGAATAAAAATATAACCGATTTAATGATACCGAACTGATCCAACAACACGATTTACACGTTTAGTCCATTTTCATCCGTTTCCATACGTTTTTACCCATTTCAGTTTGTTTTTACACGTTTTTTATGCTTGTGCTATTATCCGAATAAAAATATATAGTCGACTTAATGAAACCGAACTGATCCAACAACACGATTTACATGTTTAGTCCCTTTTCATCCGTTTCCATACGTTTTTACCCATTTCTGTTTGTTTTTACACGTTTTTTATGCATGTGTTATGACCCGAATAAAAATATTACCGATTTAACGAAACCGAACTAATCCAACAACACGATTTACACGTTTAGTCCATTTTCAACCGTTTCCATACGTTTTTACCCATTTCTGTTTGTTTTTACACGTTTTTTATGCATGTGTTATGACCCGAATAAAAATATAACCGATTTAATGAAACCGAACTGATCCAACAACCCGATTTACATGTTTAGTCCCTTTTCATCCGTTTCCATGCATTTTTACCCAATTCTGTTTGTTTTTACACGTTTTTTATGCTTGTGTTATGACCCGAATAAAAATATAACCGATTTAATAAAACCGAACTGATCCAACAACACGATTTACACGTTTAGTCCCTTTGCATCCGTTTCAATGCGTTTTTACCCATTTCTGTTTGTTTTTACACGTTTTTTTTTTGCATGTGTTATGGCCCGAATAAAAATATGCCTGATTTAATAAAACCGAACAGATCCAACAACACGATTTACACGTTTAGTCCCTTTTCACCCGTTTCCATACATTTTTACCCATTTCTGTTTGTTTTTACACGTTTTTTATACTTGTGTTATGACCCGAATAAAAATATAACCGATTTAATGCAACCGAACTGATCCAACAACACAATTTACACGTTTAGTCCCATTTCAGTCGTTTCCATACGTTTTTACCAATTTTTGTTTGTTTTTACACGTTTTTTATGCATGTGTTATGACCCGAATAAAAATATAACTGATTTAATGAAACCGAACTGATCCAACAACATGATTTACACGTTTTGTCCCTTTTTATCCGTTTCCATACGTTTTTACCAATTTCAGTTTGTTTTTACACGTTTTTTATGCATGTGTTATGACCCGAATAAAAATATAACCGTTTTAATGAAACCGAACTTATCCAACAACACGATTTACACGTTTAGTCCCTTTTCATCCGTTTCCATACGTTTTTACCCATTTCTGTTTGTTTTTACATGTTTTTATGCATGTTATGAATCGAATAAAAATATAACGATTTAATGAAACCGAGCTGAACCAACAACACGATTTACACGTTTAGTCCCTTTTCATCCGTTTCCACACGTTTTTACCCATTTCTGTTTGTTTTTACACAATTTTTATCCTTGTGTTATGACCCGAATAAGAATGTAACTGATTTAATGAAACCGAACTGATCCAACAACACGATTTACACGTTTAGTCCCTTTTCATCCATTTCCATACGTTTTTACCCATTTCTGTTTGTGTTTACACATTTTTTATGCATGTGTTATGACCCGAATAAAAATATTACCGATTTAACGAAACCGCACTAATCCAACAACACGATTTACACGTTTAGTCCATTTTCATCCGTTTCCATACGTTTTTACCCATTTCTGTTTGTTTTTACACGTTTTTTCGCTTGTGTTATGACCCGAATAAAAATATAACCGATTTAATAAAACCGAACTGATCCAACAACACGATTTACACGTTTAGTCCCTTTTCATCCGTTTCCACACATTTTTACCCAATTCTGTTTGTTTTTACACGTTTTTTATGCTTGTTTTATGAGCCGAATAAAAATATAACCGAACTGATCCAACAACATGATTTACACGTTCAGTCCCTCTTCATCCGTTTGCATACGTTTTTACCCATTTCTGTTTGTTTTTACACGCTTTTAATGCATGTGTTATGGCCTGAATAAAAATATACCTGATTTAATGAAACCGAACTGATCCAACAATACGATTTACGCGTTTAGTCCCTTTTCACCCCGTTTCCATACATTTTTACCCATTTCTGTTTGTTTTTACACGTTTTTTATGCTTGTGTTATGACCCGAATAAAAGTATAACCGATTTAATGAAACCGAACTGATCCAACAACACGATTTACACGTTTAGTCCCATTTCATCCGTTTCCATACATTTTTACCAATTTTTGTTTGTTTTTACACGTTTTTTATGCATGTGTTATGACCCGAATAAAAATATTACCGATTTAACGAAACCGAACTAATCCAACAACACGATTTACACGTTTAGTCCATTTTCATCCGTTTCCATACGTTTTTACCCATTTCTGTTTGTTTTTACACGTTTTTTATGCATGTGTTATGACCCGAATAAAAATATAACCGATTTAATAAAACCGAACAGATCCAACAACACGATTTACATGTTTAGTCCCTTTTCATCCGTTTCCATGCATTTTTATCCAATTCTGTTTGTTTTTACACTTTTTTTATGCTTGTTTTATGACCCGAATAAAAATATAACCGATTTAATAAAACCGAACTTATCCAACAACACGATTTACACGTTTAGTCCCTTTTCATCCGTTTCCATACGTTTTTACCCATTTTGTTTTTTTTTACATGTTTTTTATGCATGTGTTATGACCCGAATAAAAATATAACGATTTAATGAAACCGAGCTAATCCAACAAAATGATTTACACGTTTAGTCCATTTTCATCCGTTTCCATACGTTTTTACCCTTTTCTGTTTGTTTTTACACATTTTTTACGCTTGTGTTATAACCCGAATAAAAATATAACCGATTTAATGAAACCGAACTGATCCAACAACATGATTAACACGTTTAGTCCCTTTTCATCCGTTTCCATACATTTTTACCCAATTCTGTTTGTTTTTACACGTTTTTTATGCTTGTTTTATGAGCCGAATAAAAATAAAACCGAACTGATCCAACAACATGATTTACACGTTCAGTCCCTCTTCATCCGTTTGCATACGTTTTTACCCATTTCTGTTTGTTTTTACACGCTTTTAATGCATGTGTTATGGCCCGAATAAAAATATACCTGATTTAATGAAACCGAACTGATCCAACAATACGATTTACGTGTTTAGTCCCTTTTCACCCCGTTTCCATACGTTTTTACCCATTTCTGTTTGTTTTTACACGTTTTTTATGCTTGTGTTATGACCCGAATAAAAGTATAACCGATTTAATGAAACCGAACTGATCCAACAACACGATTTACACGTTTAGTCCCATTTCATCCGTTTCCATACGTTTTTACCAATTTTTGTTTGTTTTTAGACGTTTTTTATGCATGTGTTATGACCCAAATAAAAATATAACCGATTTAATGAAACTGAACTGATCCAACAACACGATTTACACGTTTTGTCCCTTTTCATCCGTTTCCAAACGTTTTTACCCATTTCTGTTGGTTTTACACGTTTTTTATGCATGTGTTATGACCTGAATAAAAATATAACCGATTTAATGAAAACGAACTGATCCAACAACACGATTTACAGGTTTAATCCCTTTTCATCCATTTCCATACGTGTTTACCCATTTCTGTTTGTTTTTAGACGTTTTTTATGCTTGTGTTATGACCCGAATAAAAATGTAACTGATTTAATGAAACTGAACTGATCCAACAACACGATTTACACGTTTAGTCCCTTTTCATCCGTTTCCATACGTTTTTACCCATTTCTATTTGTTTTTACACGTTTTTTATGCTTGTGTTATGACCTGAATAAAAATATAACCGATTTAATGATACCGAACTGATCCAACAACACGATTTACACGTTTAGTCCATTTTCATCCGTTTCCATACGTTTTTACCCATTTCAGTTTGTTTTTACACGTTTTTTATGCTTGTGCTATTACCCGAATAAAAATATATAGTCGACTTAATGAAACCGAACTGATCCAACAACACGATTTACATGTTTAGTCCCTTTTCATCCGTTTCCATACGTTTTTACCCATTTCTGTTTGTTTTTACACGTTTTTTATGCATGTGTTATGACCCGAATAAAAATATTACCGATTTAACGAAACCGAACTAATCCAACAACACGATTTACACGTTTAGTCCATTTTCGTCCGTTTCCATACGTTTTTACCCATTTCTGTTTGTTTTTACACGTTTTTTATGCATGTGTTATGACCCGAATAAAAATATAACCGATTTAATGAAACCGAACTGATCCAACAACCCGATTTACATGTTTAGTCCCTTTTCATCCGTTTCCATGCATTTTTACCCAATTCTGTTTGTTTTTACACGTTTTTTATGCTTGTGTTATGACCCGAATAAAAATATAACCGATTTAATAAAACCGAACTGATCCAACAACACGATTTACACGTTTAGTCCCTTTGCATCCGTTTCAATGCGTTTTTACCCATTTCTGTTTGTTTTTACACGTTTTTTTTTTGCATGTGTTATGGCCCGAATAAAAATATGCCTGATTTAATAAAACCGAACAGATCCAACAACACGATTTACACGTTTAGTCCCTTTTCACCCGTTTCCATACATTTTTACCCATTTCTGTTTGTTTTTACACGTTTTTTATACTTGTGTTATGACCCGAATAAAAATATAACCGATTTAATGAAACCGAACTGATCAAACAACACAATTTACACGTTTAGTCCCATTTCAGTCGTTTCCATACGTTTTTACCAATTTTTGTTTGTTTTTACACGTTTTTTATGCATGTGTTATGACCCGAATAAAAATATAACTGATTTAATGAAACCGAACTGATCCAACAACATGATTTACACGTTTTGTCCCTTTTTATCCGTTTCCATACGTTTTTACCAATTTCAGTTTGTTTTTACACGTTTTTTATGCATGTGTTATGACCCGAATAAAAATATAACCGTTTTAATGAAACCGAACTGATCCAACAACACGATTTACACGTTTAGTCCCTTTTCATCCGTTTCCATACGTTTTTACCCATTTCTGTTTGTTTTACATGTTTTTATGCATGTTATGAATCGAATAAAAATATAACGATTTAATGAAACCGAGCTGAACCAACAACACGATTTACACGTTTAGTCCCTTTTCATCCGTTTCCACACGTTTTTACCCATTTCTGTTTGTTTTTACACAATTTTTATCCTTGTGTTATGACCCGAATAAGAATGTAACTGATTTAATGAAACCGAACTGATCCAACAACACGATTTACACGTTTAGTCCCTTTTCATCCATTTCCATACGTTTTTACCCATTTCTGTTTGTGTTTACACATTTTTTATGCATGTGTTATGACCCGAATAAAAATATTACCGATTTAACGAAACCGCACTAATCCAACAACACGATTTACACGTTTAGTCCATTTTCATCCGTTTCCATACGTTTTTACCCATTTCTGTTTGTTTTTACACGTTTTTTCGCTTGTGTTATGACCCGAATAAAAATATAACCGATTTAATAAAACCGAACTGATCCAACAACACGATTTACACGTTTAGTCCCTTTTCATCCGTTTCCACACATTTTTACCCAATTCTGTTTGTTTTTACACGTTTTTTATGCTTGTTTTATGAGCCGAATAAAAATATAACCGAACTGATCCAACAACATGATTTACACGTTCAGTCCCTCTTCATCCGTTTGCATACGTTTTTACCCATTTATGTTTGTTTTTACACGCTTTTAATGCATGTGTTATGGCCTGAATAAAAATATACCAGATTTAATGAAACCGAACTGATCCAACAATACGATTTACGCGTTTAGTCCCTTTTCACCCCGTTTCCATACATTTTTACCCATTTCTGTTTGTTTTTACACGTTTTTTATGCTTGTGTTATGACCCGAATAAAAGTATAACCGATTTAATGAAACCGAACTGATCCAACAACACGATTTACACGTTTAGTCCCATTTCATCCGTTCCCATACATTTTTACCAATTTTTGTTTGTTTTTACACGTTTTTTATGCATGTGTTATGACCCGAATAAAAATATTACCGATTTAACGAAACCGAACTAATCCAACAACACGATTTACACGTTTAGTCCATTTTCATCCGTTTCCATACATTTTTACCCATTTCTGTTTGTTTTTACACGTTTTTTATGCATGTGTTATGACCCGAATAAAAATATAACCGATTTAATAAAACCGAACTGATCCAACAACACGATTTACATGTTTAGTCCCTTTTCATCCGTTTCCATGCATTTTTATCCAATTCTGTTTGTTTTTACACTTTTTTTATGCTTGTTTTATGACCCGAATAAAAATATAACCGATTTAATAAAACCGAACTTATCCAACAACACGATTTACACGTTTAGTCCCTTTTCATCCGTTTCCATACGTTTTTACCCATTTTGTTTTTTTTTTACATGTTTTTTATGCATGTGTTATGACCCGAATAAAAATATAACGATTTAATGAAACCGAGCTAATCCAACAAAATGATTTACACGTTTAGTCCATTTTCATCCGTTTCCATACGTTTTTACCCTTTTCTGTTTGTTTTTACACATTTTTTACGCTTGTGTTATAACCCGAATAAAAATATAACTGATTTAATGAAACCGAACTGATCCAACAACATGATTAACACGTTTAGTCCCTTTTCATCCGTTTCCATACATTTTTACCCAATTCTGTTTGTTTTTACACGTTTTTTATGCTTGTTTTATGAGCCGAATAAAAATAAAACCGAACTGATCCAACAACATGATTTACACGTTCAGTCCCTCTTCATCCGTTTGCATACGTTTTTACCCATTTCTGTTTGTTTTTACACGCTTTTAATGCATGTGTTATGGCCCGAATAAAAATATACCTGATTTAATGAAACCGAACTGATCCAACAATACGATTTACGCGTTTAGTCCCTTTTCACCCCGTTTCCATACGTTTTTACCCATTTCTGTTTGTTTTTACACGTTTTTTATGCTTGTGTTATGACCCGAATAAAAGTATAACCGATTTAATGAAACCGAACTGATCCAACAACACTATTTACACGTTTAGTCCCATTTCATCCGTTTCCATACATTTTTACCAATTTTTGTTTGTTTTTAGACGTTTTTTATGCATGTGTTATGACCCAAATAAAAATATAACCGATTTAATGAAACTGAACTGATCCAACAACACGATTTACACGTTTTGTCCCTTTTCATCCGTTTCCAAACGTTTTTACCCATTTCTGTTGGTTTTTACACGTTTTTTATGCATGTGTTATGACCTGAATAAAAATATAACCGATTTAATGAAAACGAACTGATCCAACAACACGATTTACAGGTTTAATCCCTTTTCATCCATTTCCATACGTGTTTACCCATTTCTGTTTGTTTTTAGACGTTTTTTATGCTTGTGTTATGACCCGAATAAAAATGTAACTGATTTAATGAAACTGAACTGATCCAACAACACGATTTACACGTTTAGTCCCTTTTCATCCGTTTCCATACGTTTTTACCCATTTCTATTTGTTTTTACACGTTTTTTATGCTTGTGTTATGACCTGAATAAAAATATAACCGATTTAATGATACCGAACTGATCCAACAACACGATTTACACGTTTAGTCCATTTTCATCCGTTTCCATATGTTTTTACCCATTTCAGTTTGTTTTTACACGTTTTTTATGCTTGTGCTATTACCCGAATAAAAATATATAGTCGACTTAATGAAACCGAACTGATCCAACAACACGATTTACATGTTTAGTCCCTTTTCATCCGTTTCCATACGTTTTTACCCATTTCTGTTTGTTTTTACACGTTTTTTATGCATGTGTTATGACCCGAATAAAAATATTACCTATTTAACGAAACCGAACTAATCCAACAACACGATTTACACGTTTAGTCCATTTTCATCCGTTTCCATACGTTTTTACCCATTTCTGTTTGTTTTTACACGTTTTTTATTCATGTGTTATGACCCGAATAAAAATATAACCGATTTAATGAAACCGAACTGATCCAACAACCCGATTTACATGTTTAGTCCCTTTTCATCCGTTTCCATGCATTTTTACCCAATTCTGTTTGTTTTTACACGTTTTTTATGCTTGTGTTATGACCCGAATAAAAATATAACCGATTTAATAAAACCGAACTGATCCAACAACACGATTTACACGTTTAGTCCCTTTGCATCCGTTTCAATGCGTTTTTACCCATTTCTGTTTGTTTTACACGTTTTTTTTTTGCATGTGTTATGGCCCGAATAAAAATATGCCTGATTTAATAAAACCGAACAGATCCAACAACACGATTTACACGTTTAGTCCCTTTTCACCCGTTTCCATACATTTTTACCCATTTCTGTTTGTTTTTACACGTTTTTTATACTTGTGTTATGACCCGAATAAAAATATAACCGATTTAATGAAACCGAACTGATCCAACAACACAATTTACACGTTTAGTCCCATTTCAGTCGTTTCCATACGTTTTTACCAATTTTTGTTTGTTTTTACACGTTTTTTATGCATGTGTTATGACCCGAATAAAAATATAACTGATTTAATGAAACCGAACTGATCCAACAACATGATTTACACGTTTTGTCCCTTTTTATCCGTTTCCATACGTTTTTACCAATTTCAGTTTGTTTTTACACGTTTTTTATGCATGTGTTATGACCCGAATAAAAATATAACCGTTTTAATGAAATCGAACTGATCCAACAACACGATTTACACGTTTAGTCCCTTTTCATCCGTTTCCATACGTTTTTACCCATTTCTGTTTGTTTTTACATGTTTTTATGCATGTTATGAATCGAATAAAAATATAACGATTTAACGAAACCGAGCTGATCCAACAACACGATTTACACGTTTAGTCCCTTTTCATCCGTTTCCACACGTTTTTACCCATTTCTGTTTGTTTTTACACAATTTTTATCCTTGTGTTATGACCCGAATAAGAATGTAACTGATTTAATGAAACCGAACTGATCCAACAACACGATTTACACGTTTAGTCCCTTTTCATCCATTTCCATACGTTTTTACCCATTTCTGTTTGTGTTTACACATTTTTTATGCATGTGTTATGACCCGAATAAAAATATTACCGATTTAATGAAACCGCACTAATCCAACAACACGATTTACACGTTTAGTCCATTTTCATCCGTTTCCATACGTTTTTACCCATTTCTGTTTGTTTTTACACGTTTTTTATGCTTGTGTTATGACCCGAATAAAAATATAACCGATTTAATAAAACCGAACTGATCCAACAACACGATTTACACGTTTAGTCCCTTTTCATACGTTTCCATACATTTTTACCCAATTCTGTTTGTTTTTACACGTTTTTTATGCTTGTTTTATGAGCCGAATAAAAATATAACCGAACTGGTCCAACAACATGATTTACACGTTCAGTCCCTCTTCATCCGTTTGCATACGTTTTTACCCATTTCTGTTTGTTTTTACACGCTTTTAATGCATGTGTTATGGCCCGAATAAAAATATACCTGATTTAATGAAACCGAACTGATCCAACAATACGATTTACGCGTTTAGTCCCTTTTCACCCCGTTTCCATACATTTTTACCCATTTCTGTTTGTTTTTACACGTTTTTTATGCTTGTGTTATGACCCGAATAAAAGTATAACCGATTTAATGAAACCGAACTGATCCAACAACACGATTTACACGTTTAGTCCCTTTTCATCCGTTTCCATACATTTTTACCCAATTCTGTTTGTTTTTACACGTTTTTTATGCTTGTTTTATAAGCCGAATAAAAATATAACCGAACTGGTCCAACAACATGATTTACACGTTCAGTCCCTCTTCATCCGTTTGCATACGTTTTTACCCATTTCTGTTTGTTTTTACACGCTTTTAATGCATGTGTTATGGCCCGAATAAAAATATACCTGATTTAATGAAACCGAACTGATCCAACAATACGATTTACGCGTTTAGTCCCTTTTCACCCCGTTTCCATACATTTTTACCCATTTCTGTTTGTTTTTACACGTTTTTTATGCTTGTGTTATGACCCGAATAAAAGTATAACCGATTTAATGAAACCGAACTGATCCAACAACACGATTTACACGTTTAGTCCCATTTCATCCGTTTCCATACGTTTTTACCAATTTTTGTTTGTTTTTAGACGTTTTTTATGCATGTGTTATGACCCAAATAAAAATATAACCGATTTAATGAAACTGAACTGATCCAACAACACGATTTACACGTTTTGTCCCTTTTCATCCGTTTCCAAACGTTTTTACCCATTTCTGTTGGTTTTTACACGTTTTTTATGCATGTGTTATGACCTGAATAAAAATATAACCAATTTAATGAAAACGAACTGATCCAACAACACGATTTACAGGTTTAGTCCCTTTTCATCCATTTCCATACGTGTTTACCCATTTCTGTTTGTTTTTAGACGTTTTTTATGCTTGTGTTATGACCCGAATAAAAATGTAACTGATTTAATGAAACCGAACTGATCCAACAACACGATTTACACGTTTAGTCCCTTTTCATCCGTTTCGATACGTTTTTACCCATTTCTATTTGTTTTTACACGTTTTTTATGCTTGTGTTATGACCTGAATAAAAATATAACCGATTTAATGATACCGAACTGATCCAACAACACGATTTACACGTTTAGTCCATTTTCATCCGTTTTCATACGTTTTTACCCATTTCTGTTTGTTTTTACACGTTTTTTATGCTTGTGCTATTTCCCGAATAAAAATATATAGTCGACTTAATGAAACCGAACTGATCCAACAACACGATTTACATGTTTAGTCCCTTTTCATCCGTTTCCATACGTTTTTACCCATTTCTGTTTGTTTTTACATGTTTTTATGCATGTTATGAATCGAATAAAAATATAACGATTTAATGAAACCGAGCTGATCCAACAACACGATTTACACGTTTAGTCCCTTTTCATCCGTTTCCACACGTTTTTACCCATTTCTGTTTGTTTTTACACAATTTTTATCCTTGTGTTATGACCCGAATAAGAATGTAACTGATTTAATGAAACCGAACTGATCCAACAACACGATTTACTCGTTTAGTCCCTTTTCATCCATTTCCATACTTTTTTACCCATTTCTGTTTGTGTTTACACATTTTTTATGCATGTGTTTTGACCCGAATAAAAATATTACCGATTTAACGAAACCGCACTAATCCAACAACACGATTTACACGTTTAGTCCATTTTCATCCGTTTCCATACGTTTTTACCCATTTCTGTTTGTTTTTACACGTTTTTTACGCTTGTGTTATGACCCGAATAAAAATATAACCGATTTAATGAAACCGAACTGATCCAACAACACGATTTACACGTTTAGTCCCCTTTTCATCCGTTTCCATACATTTTTACCCAATTCTGTTTGTTTTTACACATTTTTTATGCTTGTTTTATGAGCCGAATAAAAATATAACCGAACTGATCCAACAACATGATTTACACGTTCAGTCCCTCTTCATCCGTTTGCATACGTTTTTACCCATTTCTGTTTGTTTTTACACGCTTTTAATGCATGTGTTATGGCCCGAATAAAAATATACCTGATTTAATGAAACCGAACTGATCCAACAACACGATTTACACGTTTAGTCCCATTTCATCCGTTCCCATACATTTTTACCAATTTTTGTTTGTTTTTACACGTTTTTTATGCATGTGTTATGACCCGAATAAAAATATTACCGATTTAACGAAACCGAACTAATCCAACAACACGATTTACACGTTTAGTCCATTTTCATCCGTTTCCATACATTTTTACCCATTTCTGTTTGTTTTTACACGTTTTTTATGCATGTGTTATGACCCGAATAAAAATATAACCGATTTAATAAAACCGAACTGATCCAACAACACGATTTACATGTTTAGTCCCTTTTCATCCGTTTCCATGCATTTTTATCCAATTCTGTTTGTTTTTACACTTTTTTTATGCTTGTTTTATGACCCGAATAAAAATATAACCGATTTAATAAAACCGAACTTATCCAACAACACGATTTACACGTTTAGTCCCTTTTCATCCGTTTCCATACGTTTTTACCCATTTTGTTTTTTTTTTACATGTTTTTTATGCATGTGTTATGACCCGAATAAAAATATAACGATTTAATGAAACCGAGCTAATCCAACAAAATGATTTACACGTTTAGTCCATTTTCATCCGTTTCCATACGTTTTTACCCTTTTCTGTTTGTTTTTACACATTTTTTACGCTTGTGTTATAACCCGAATAAAAATATAACTGATTTAATGAAACCGAACTGATCCAACAACATGATTAACACGTTTAGTCCCTTTTCATCCGTTTCCATACATTTTTACCCAATTCTGTTTGTTTTTACACGTTTTTTATGCTTGTTTTATGAGCCGAATAAAAATAAAACCGAACTGATCCAACAACATGATTTACACGTTCAGTCCCTCTTCATCCGTTTGCATACGTTTTTACCCATTTCTGTTTGTTTTTACACGCTTTTAATGCATGTGTTATGGCCCGAATAAAAATATACCTGATTTAATGAAACCGAACTGATCCAACAATACGATTTACGCGTTTAGTCCCTTTTCACCCCGTTTCCATACGTTTTTACCCATTTCTGTTTGTTTTTACACGTTTTTTATGCTTGTGTTATGACCCGAATAAAAGTATAACCGATTTAATGAAACCGAACTGATCCATCAACACTATTTACACGTTTAGTCCCATTTCATCCGTTTCCATACATTTTTACCAATTTTTGTTTGTTTTTAGACGTTTTTTATGCATGTGTTATGACCCAAATAAAAATATAACCGATTTAATGAAACTGAACTGATCCAACAACACGATTTACACGTTTTGTCCCTTTTCATCCGTTTCCAAACGTTTTTACCCATTTCTGTTGGTTTTTACACGTTTTTTATGCATGTGTTATGACCTGAATAAAAATATAACCGATTTAATGAAAACGAACTGATCCAACAACACGATTTACAGGTTTAATCCCTTTTCATCCATTTCCATACGTGTTTACCCATTTCTGTTTGTTTTTAGACGTTTTTTATGCTTGTGTTATGACCCGAATAAAAATGTAACTGATTTAATGAAACTGAACTGATCCAACAACACGATTTACACGTTTAGTCCCTTTTCATCCGTTTCCATACGTTTTTACCCATTTCTATTTGTTTTTACACGTTTTTTATGCTTGTGTTATGACCTGAATAAAAATATAACCGATTTAATGATACCGAACTGATCCAACAACACGATTTACACGTTTAGTCCATTTTCATCCGTTTCCATATGTTTTTACCCATTTCAGTTTGTTTTTACACGTTTTTTATGCTTGTGCTATTACCCGAATAAAAATATATAGTCGACTTAATGAAACCGAACTGATCCAACAACACGATTTACATGTTTAGTCCCTTTTCATCCGTTTCCATACGTTTTTACCCATTTCTGTTTGTTTTTACACGTTTTTTATGCATGTGTTATGACCCGAATAAAAATATTACCTATTTAACGAAACCGAACTAATCCAACAACACGATTTACACGTTTAGTCCATTTTCATCCGTTTCCATACGTTTTTACCCATTTCTGTTTGTTTTTACACGTTTTTTATTCATGTGTTATGACCCGAATAAAAATATAACCGATTTAATGAAACCGAACTGATCCAACAACCCGATTTACATGTTTAGTCCCTTTTCATCCGTTTCCATGCATTTTTACCCAATTCTGTTTGTTTTTACACGTTTTTTATGCTTGTGTTATGACCCGAATAAAAATATAACCGATTTAATAAAACCGAACTGATCCAACAACACGATTTACACGTTTAGTCCCTTTGCATCCGTTTCAATGCGTTTTTACCCATTTCTGTTTGTTTTACACGTTTTTTTTTGCATGTGTTATGGCCCGAATAAAAATATGCCTGATTTAATAAAACCGAACAGATCCAACAACACGATTTACACGTTTAGTCCCTTTTCACCCGTTTCCATACATTTTTACCCATTTCTGTTTGTTTTTACACGTTTTTTATACTTGTGTTATGACCCGAATAAAAATATAACCGATTTAATGAAACCGAACTGATCCAACAACACAATTTACACGTTTAGTCCCATTTCAGTCGTTTCCATACGTTTTTACCAATTTTTGTTTGTTTTTACACGTTTTTTATGCATGTGTTATGACCCGAATAAAAATATAACTGATTTAATGAAACCGAACTGATCCAACAACATGATTTACACGTTTTGTCCCTTTTTATCCGTTTCCATACGTTTTTACCAATTTCAGTTTGTTTTTACACGTTTTTTATGCATGTGTTATGACCCGAATAAAAATATAACCGTTTTAATGAAATCGAACTGATCCAACAACACGATTTACACGTTTAGTCCCTTTTCATCCGTTTCCATACGTTTTTACCCATTTCTGTTTGTTTTTACATGTTTTTATGCATGTTATGAATCGAATAAAAATATAACGATTTAACGAAACCGAGCTGATCCAACAACACGATTTACACGTTTAGTCCCTTTTCATCCGTTTCCACACGTTTTTACCCATTTCTGTTTGTTTTTACACAATTTTTATCCTTGTGTTATGACCCGAATAAGAATGTAACTGATTTAATGAAACCGAACTGATCCAACAACACGATTTACACGTTTAGTCCCTTTTCATCCATTTCCATACGTTTTTACCCATTTCTGTTTGTGTTTACACATTTTTTATGCATGTGTTATGACCCGAATAAAAATATTACCGATTTAATGAAACCGCACTAATCCAACAACACGATTTACACGTTTAGTCCATTTTCATCCGTTTCCATACGTTTTTACCCATTTCTGTTTGTTTTTACACGTTTTTTATGCTTGTGTTATGACCCGAATAAAAATATAACCGATTTAATAAAACCGAACTGATCCAACAACACGATTTACACGTTTAGTCCCTTTTCATACGTTTCCATACATTTTTACCCAATTCTGTTTGTTTTTACACGTTTTTTATGCTTGTTTTATGAGCCGAATAAAAATATAACCGAACTGGTCCAACAACATGATTTACACGTTCAGTCCCTCTTCATCCGTTTGCATACGTTTTTACCCATTTCTGTTTGTTTTTACACGCTTTTAATGCATGTGTTATGGCCCGAATAAAAATATACCTGATTTAATGAAACCGAACTGATCCAACAATACGATTTACGCGTTTAGTCCCTTTTCACCCCGTTTCCATACATTTTTACCCATTTCTGTTTGTTTTTACACGTTTTTTATGCTTGTGTTATGACCCGAATAAAAGTATAACCGATTTAATGAAACCGAACTGATCCAACAACACGATTTACACGTTTAGTCCCTTTTCATCCGTTTCCATACATTTTTACCCAATTCTGTTTGTTTTTACACGTTTTTTATGCTTGTTTTATGAGCCGAATAAAAATATAACCGAACTGGTCCAACAACATGATTTACACGTTCAGTCCCTCTTCATCCGTTTGCATACGTTTTTACCCATTTCTGTTTGTTTTTACACGCTTTTAATGCATGTGTTATGGCCCGAATAAAAATATACCTGATTTAATGAAACCGAACTGATCCAACAATACGATTTACGCGTTTAGTCCCTTTTCACCCCGTTTCCATACATTTTTACCCATTTCTGTTTGTTTTTACACGTTTTTTATGCTTGTGTTATGACCCGAATAAAAGTATAACCGATTTAATGAAACCGAACTGATCCAACAACACGATTTACACGTTTAGTCCCATTTCATCCGTTTCCATACGTTTTTACCAATTTTTGTTTGTTTTTAGACGTTTTTTATGCATGTGTTATGACCCAAATAAAAATATAACCGATTTAATGAAACTGAACTGATCCAACAACACGATTTACACGTTTTGTCCCTTTTCATCCGTTTCCAAACGTTTTTACCCATTTCTGTTGGTTTTTACACGTTTTTTATGCATGTGTTATGACCTGAATAAAAATATAACCAATTTAATGAAAACGAACTGATCCAACAACACGATTTACAGGTTTAGTCCCTTTTCATCCATTTCCATACGTGTTTACCCATTTCTGTTTGTTTTTAGACGTTTTTTATGCTTGTGTTATGACCCGAATAAAAATGTAACTGATTTAATGAAACCGAACTGATCCAACAACACGATTTACACGTTTAGTCCCTTTTCATCCGTTTCGATACGTTTTTACCCATTTCTATTTGTTTTTACACGTTTTTTATGCTTGTGTTATGACCTGAATAAAAATATAACCGATTTAATGATACCGAACTGATCCAACAACACGATTTACACGTTTAGTCCATTTTCATCCGTTTTCATACGTTTTTACCCATTTCTGTTTGTTTTTACACGTTTTTTATGCTTGTGCTATTTCCCGAATAAAAATATATAGTCGACTTAATGAAACCGAACTGATCCAACAACACGATTTACATGTTTAGTCCCTTTTCATCCGTTTCCATACGTTTTTACCCATTTCTGTTTGTTTTTACATGTTTTTATGCATGTTATGAATCGAATAAAAATATAACGATTTAATGAAACCGAGCTGATCCAACAACACGATTTACACGTTTAGTCCCTTTTCATCCGTTTCCACACGTTTTTACCCATTTCTGTTTGTTTTTACACAATTTTTATCCTTGTGTTATGACCCGAATAAGAATGTAACTGATTTAATGAAACCGAACTGATCCAACAACACGATTTACTCGTTTAGTCCCTTTTCATCCATTTCCATACTTTTTTACCCATTTCTGTTTGTGTTTACACATTTTTTATGCATGTGTTTTGACCCGAATAAAAATATTACCGATTTAACGAAACCGCACTAATCCAACAACACGATTTACACGTTTAGTCCATTTTCATCCGTTTCCATACGTTTTTACCCATTTCTGTTTGTTTTTACACGTTTTTTACGCTTGTGTTATGACCCGAATAAAAATATAACCGATTTAATGAAACCGAACTGATCCAACAACACGATTTACACGTTTAGTCCCTTTTCATCCGTTTCCATACATTTTTACCCAATTCTGTTTGTTTTTACACATTTTTTATGCTTGTTTTATGAGCCGAATAAAAATATAACCGAACTGATCCAACAACATGATTTACACGTTCAGTCCCTCTTCATCCGTTTGCATACGTTTTTACCCATTTCTGTTTGTTTTTACACGCTTTTAATGCATGTGTTATGGCCCGAATAAAAATATACCTGATTTAATGAAACCGAACTGATCCAACAATACGATTTACCGCGTTTAGTCCCTTTTCACCCCGTTTCCATACGTTTTTACCCATTTCTGTTTGTTTTTACACGTTTTTTATGCTTGTGTTATGACCCGAATAAAAGTATAACCGATTTAATGAAACCGAACTGATCCAACAACACGATTTACACGTTTAGTCCCATTTCATCCGTTTCCATATGTTTTTACCAATTTTTGTTTGTTTTTAGACGTTTTTTATGCATGTGTTATGACCCAAATAAAAATATAACCGATTTAATGAAACCGAACTGATCCAACAACACGATTTACATGTTTAGTACCTTTTCATCCGTTTCCATGCATTTTTACCGAATTCTGTTTGTTTTTACACGTTTTTTATGCTTGTGTTATGACCCGAATAAAAATATAACCGATTTAATAAAACCGAACTGATCCAACAACACGATTTACACGTTTAGTCCCTTTTCATCCGTTTCAATGCGTTTTTACCCATTTCTGTTTGTTTTTACACGTTTTTTTTGCATGTGTTATGGCCCGAATAAAAATATGCCTGATTTAATTAAACCGAACAGATCTAACAACACGATTTACACGTTTAGTCCCTTTTCACCCGTTTCCATACATTTTTACCCATTTCTGTTTGTTTTTACACGTTTTTTATACTTGTGTTATGACCCGAATAAAAATATAACCGATTTAATGAAACCGAACTGATCCAACAACAAAATTTACACGTTTAGTCCCATTTCAGTCGTTTCCATACGTTTTTACCAATTTTTGTTTGTTTTTACACGTTTTTTATGCATGTGTTATGACCCGAATAAAAATATAACCGATTTAATGAAACCGAACTGATCCAACAACATGATTTACACGTTTTGTCCCTTTTCATCCGTTTCCATACGTTTTTACCAATTTCAGTTTGTTTTTACACGTTTTTTATGCATGTGTTATGACCCGAATAAAAATATAACCGTTTTAATGAATCCGAACTGATCCAACAACACGATTTACACGTTTAGTCCCTTTTCATCCGTTTCCATACGTTTTTACCCATTTCTGTTTGTTTGTACATGTTTTTATGCATGTTATGAATCGAATAAAAATATAACGATTTAATGAAACCGAGCTGATCCAACAACACGATTTACACGTTTAGTCCCTTTTCATCCGTTTCCACACGTTTTTACCCATTTCTGTTTGTTTTTACACAATTTTTATCCTTGTGTTATGACCCGAATAAGAATGTAACTGATTTAAAGAAACCGAACTGATCCAACAACACGATTTACACGTTTAGTCCCTTTTCATCCATTTCCATACTTTTTTACCCATTTCTGTTTGTGTTTACACATTTTTTATGCATGTGTTATGACCCGAATAAAAATATTACCGATTTAACGAAACCGCACTAATCCAACAACACGATTTACACGTTTAGTCCATTTTCATCCGTTTCCATACGTTTTTACCCATTTCTGTTTGTTTTTACACGTTTTTTACGCTTGTGTTATGACCCGAATAAAAATATAACCGATTTAATGAAACCGAACTGATCCAACAACACGATTTACACGTTTAGTCCCTTTTCATCCGTTTCCATACATTTTTACCCAATTCTGTTTGTTTTTACACGTTTTTTATGCTTGTTTTATGAGCCGAATAAAAATATAACCGAACTGATCCAACAACATGATTTACACGTTCAGTCCCTCTTCATCCGTTTGCATACATTTTTACCCATTTCTGTTTGTTTTTACACGCTTTTAATACATGTGTTATGGCCCGAATAAAAATATACCTGATTTAATGAAACCGAACTGATCCATCAATACGATTTACGCGTTTAGTCCCTTTTCACCCCGTTTCCATACGTTTTTACCCATTTCTGTTTGTTTTTACACGTTTTTTATGCATGTGTTATGACCCGAATAAAAGTATAACCGATTTAATGAAACCGAACTGATCCAACAACACGATTTACACGTTTAGTCCCATTTCATCCGTTTCCATACGTTTTTACCAATTTTTGTTTCTTTTTAGACGTTTTTTATGCATGTGTTATGACCCAAATAAAAATATAACCGATTTAATGAAACTGAACTGATCTAACAACACGATTTACACGTTTTGTCCCTTTTCATCCGTTTCCAAACGTTTTTACCAATTTCTGTTGGTTTTTACACGTTTTTTATGCATGTGTTATGACCTGAATAAAAATATAACCAATTTAATGAAAACGAACTGATCCAACAACACGATTTACAGGTTTAGTCCCTTTTCATGCATTTCCATACGTGTTTACCCATTTCTGTTTGTTTTTAGACGTTTTTTATGCTTGTGTTATGACCCGAATAAAAATGTAACTGATTTAATGAAACCGAACTGATCCAACAACACGATTTACACGTTTAGTCCCTTTTCATCCGTTTCCATACATTTTTACCCATTTCTATTTGTTTTTACACGTTTTTTATGCTTGTGTTATGACCTGAATAAAAATATAACCGATTTAATGATACCGAACTGATCCAACAACACGATTTACACGTTTAGTCCATTTTCATCCGTTTCCATACGTTTTTACCCATTTCTGTTTGTTTTTACACGTTTTTTATGCTTGTGCTATTACCCGAATAAATATATATAGTCGACTTAATGAAACCGAACTGATCCAACAACACGATTTACATGTTTAGTCCCTTTTCATCCGTTTCCATACGTTTTTACCCATTTCTGTTTGTTTTTACACGTTTTTTATGCTTGTGTTATGACCCGAATAAAAATATTACCGATTTAACGAAACCGAACTAATCCAACAACACGATTTACACGTTTAGTCCATTTTCATCCGTTTCCATACGTTTTTACCCATTTCTGTTTGTTTTTACACGTTTTTTATGCATGTGTTATGACCCGAATAAAAATATAACCGATTTAATGAAACCGAACTGATCCAACAACACGATTTACATGTTTAGTCCCTTTTCATCCGTTTCCATGCATTTTTACCCAATTCTGTTTGTTTTTACACGTTTTTTATGCTTGTGTTATGACCCGAATAAAAATATAACCGATTTAATAAAACCGAACTGATCCAACAACACGATTTACACGTTTATTCCCTTTTCATCCGTTTCAATGCGTTTTTACCCATTTCTGTTTGTTTTTACACGTTTTTTTTGCATGTGTTATGGCCCGAATAAAAATATGCCTGATTTAATTAAACCGAACAGATCCAACAACACGATTTACACGTTTAGTCCCTTTTCACCCGTTTCCATACATTTTTACCCATTTCTGTTTGTTTTTACACGTTTTTTATACTTGTGTTATGACCCGAATAAAAATATAACCGATTTAATGAAACCGAACTGATCCAACAACACAATTTACACGTTTAGTCCCATTTCAGTCGTTTCCATATGTTTTTACCAATTTTTGTTTGTTTTTACACGTTTTTTATGCATGTGTTATGACCCGAATAAAAATATAACCGATTTAATGAAACCGAACTGATCCAACAACATGATTTACACGTTTTGTCCCTTTTCATCCGTTTCCATACGTTTTTACCAATTTCAGTTTGTTTTTACACGTTTTTTATGCATGTGTTATGACCCGAATAAAAATATAATCGTTTAATGAAACCGAACTGATCTAACAACACGATTTACACGTTTAGTCCCTTTTCATCCGTTTCCATACGTTTTTACCCATTTCTGTTTGTTTTTACATGTTTTTATGCATGTTATGAATCGAATAAAAATATAACGATTTAATGAAACCGAGCTGATCCAACAACAAGATTTACACGTTTAGTCCCTTTTCATCCGTTTCCACACGTTTTCACCTATTTCTGTTTGTTTTTACACAATTTTTATCCTTGTGTTATGACCCGAAGAAGAATGTAACTGATTTAATGAAACCGAACTGATCCAACAACACGATTTACACGTTTCCTTTTCATCCATTTCCATACGTTTTTACCCATTTCTGTTTGTGTTTACACATTTTTTATGCATGTGTTATGACCCGAATAAAAATATTACCGATTTAACGAAACCGCACTAATCCAACAATACGATTTACACGTTTAGTCCATTTTCATCCGTTTCCATACGTTTTTACCCATTTCTGTTTGTTTTTACACGTTTTTTACGCTTGTGTTATGACCCGAATAAAAATATAACCGATTTAATGAAACCGAACTGATCCAACAACACGATTTACACGTTTAGTCCCTTTTCATCCGTTTCCATACATTTTTACCCAATTCTGTTTGTTTTTACACGTTTTTTTATGCTTGTTTTATGACCCGAATAAAAATATAACCGATTTAATGAAAACGAACTGATCCAACTACACGATTTACACATTTAGTCCCTTTTCATCCGTTTCCATACGTTTTTACCCATTTCTGTTTGTTTTTAAACGTTTTTTATGCTTGTGTTATGACCTGAATAAAAATGTAACTGATTTAATGAAACCGAACTGATCCAACAACATGATTTACATGTTTAGTCCCTTTTCATCTGTTTCCATACGTTTTTACCCATTTCTGTTTATTTTTACACGTTTTTTATGCATGTGTTATGACCCGAATAAAAATATAACCGATTTAACGAAACCGAACTAATCCAACAACACGATTTAGACGTTTAGTCCATTTTCATCCGTTTCCATACGTTTTTACCCATTTCTGTTTGTTTTTACACGTTTTTTATGCTTGTGCTATTACCCGAATAAATATATATAGTCGACTTAATGAAACCGAACTGATCCAACAACACGATTTACATGTTTAGTCCCTTTTCATCTGTTTCCATACGTTTTTACCCATTTCTGTTTGTTTTTACACGTTTTTTATGCTTGTGTTATGACCCGAATAAAAATATTACCGATTTAACGAAACCGAACTAATCCAACAACACGATTTACACGTTTAGTCCATTTTCATCCGTTTCCATACGTTTTTACCCATTTCTGTTTGTTTTTACACGTTTTTTATGCATGTGTTATGACCCGAATAAAAATATAACCGATTTAATGAAACCGAACTGATCCAACAACACGATTTACATGTTTAGTCCCTTTTCATCCGTTTCCATGCATTTTTACCCAATTCTGTTTGTTTTTACACGTTTTTTATGCTTGTGTTATGACCCGAATAAAAATATAACCGATTTAATAAAACCGAACTGATCCAACAACACGATTTACACGTTTAGTCCCTTTTCATCCGTTTCAATGCGTTTTTAAGCATTTCTGTTTGTTTTTACACGTTTTTTTTTGCATGTGTTATGGCCCGAATAAAAATATGCCTGATTTAATTAAACCGAACAGATCCAACAACACGATTTACACGTTTAGTCCCTTTTCACCCGTTTCCATACATTTTTACCCATTTCTGTTTGTTTTTACACGTTTTTTATACTTGTGTTATGACCCGAATAAAAATATAACCGATTTAATGAAACCGAACTGATCCAACAACACAATTTACACGTTTAGTCCCATTTCAGTCGTTTCCATATGTTTTTACCAATTTTTGTTTGTTTTTACACGTTTTTTATGCATGTGTTATGACCCGAATAAAAATATAACCGATTTAATGAAACCGAACAGATCCAACAACATGATTTACACGTTTTGTCCCTTTTCATCCGTTTCCATACGTTTTTACCAATTTCAGTTTGTTTTTTCACGTTTTTTATGCATGTGTTATGACCCGAATAAAAATATAATCGTTTTAATGAAACCGAACTGATCTAACAACACGATTTACACGTTTAGTCCCTTTTCATCCGTTTCCATACGTTTTTACCCATTTCTGTTTGTTTTTACATGTTTTTATGCATGTTATGAATCGAATAAAAATATAACGATTTAATGAAACCGAGCTGATCCAACAACAAGATTTACACGTTTAGTCCCTTTTCATCCGTTTCCACACGTTTTCACCTATTTCTGTTTGTTTTTACACAATTTTTATCCTTGTGTTATGACCCGAATAAGAATGTAACTGATTTAATGAAACCGAACTGATCCAACAACACGATTTACACGTTTCCTTTTCATCCATTTCCATACGTTTTTACCCATTTCTGTTTGTGTTTACACATTTTTTATGCATGTGTTATGACCCGAATAAAAATATTACCGATTTAACGAAATCGCACTAATCCAACAATACGATTTACACGTTTAGTCTATTTTCATCCGTTTCCATACGTTTTTACCCATTTCTGTTTGTTTTTACACGTTTTTTACGCTTGTGTTATGACCCGAATAAAAATATAACCGATTTAATGAAACCGAACTGATCCAACAACACGATTTACACGTTTAGTCCCTTTTCATCCGTTTCCATACATTTTTACCCAATTCTGTTTGTTTTTACACGTTTTTTTATGCTTGTTTTATGACCCGAATAAAAATATAACCGATTTAATGAAAACGAACTGATCCAACTACACGATTTACACGTTTAGTCCCTTTTCATCCGTTTCCATACGTTTTTACCCATTTCTGTTTGTTTTTAAACGTTTTTTATGCTTGTGTTATGACCTGAATAAAAATGTAACTGATTTAATGAAACCGAACTGATCCAACAACATGATTTACATGTTTAGTCCCTTTTCATCTGTTTCCATACGTTTTTACCCATTTCTGTTTATTTTTACACGTTTTTTATGCATGTGTTATGACCCGAATAAAAATATAACCGATTTAACGAAACCGAACTAATCCAACAACACGATTTAGACGTTTAGTCCATTTTCATCCGTTTCCATACGTTTTTACCCATTTCTGTTTGTTTTTACACGTTTTTTATGCTTGTGCTATTACCCGAATAAATATATATAGTCGACTTAATGAAACCGAACTGATCCAACAACACGATTTACATGTTTAGTCCCTTTTCATCTGTTTCCATACGTTTTTACCCATTTCTGTTTGTTTTTACACGTTTTTTATGCTTGTGTTATGACCCGAATAAAAATATTACCGATTTAACGAAACCGAACTGATCCAACAACACGATTTACACGTTTAGTCCATTTTCATCCGTTTCCATACGTTTTTACCCATTTCTGTTTGTTTTTACACGTTTTTTATGCATGTGTTATGACCCGAATAAAAATATAACCGATTTAATGAAACCGAACTGATCCAACAACACGATTTACATGTTTAGTCCCTTTTCATCCGTTTCTGCATTTTTACCCAATTCTGTTTGTTTTTACACGTTTTTTTATGCTTGTGTTATGACCCGAATAAAAATATAACCGATTTAATAAAACCGAACTGATCCAACAACACGATTTACACGTTTAGTCCCTTTTCATCCGTTTCAATGCGTTTTTAACCATTTCTGTTTGTTTTTACACGTTTTTTTTGCATGTGTTATGGCCCGAATAAAAATATGCCTGATTTAATTAAACCGAACAGATCCAACAACACGATTTACACGTTTAGTCCCTTTTCACCCGTTTCCATACATTTTTACCCATTTCTGTTTGTTTTTACACGTTTTTTATACTTGTGTTATGACCCGAATAAAAATATAACCGATTTAATGAAACCGAACTGATCCAACAACACAATTTACACGTTTAGTCCCATTTCAGTCGTTTCCATATGTTTTTACCAATTTTTGTTTGTTTTTTACACGTTTTTTATGCATGTGTTATGACCCGAATAAAAATATAACCGATTTAATGAAACCGAACAGATCCAACAACATGATTTACACGTTTTGTCCCTTTTCATCCGTTTCCATACGTTTTTACCAATTTCAGTTTGTTTTTACACGTTTTTTATGCATGTGTTATGACCCGAATAAAAATATAATCGTTTTAATGAAACCGAACTGATCTAACAACACGATTTACACGTTTAGTCCCTTTTCATCCGTTTCCATACGTTTTTACCCATTTCTGTTTGTTTTTACATGTTTTTATGCATGTTATGAATCGAATAAAAATATAACGATTTAATGAAACCGAGCTGATCCAACAACAAGATTTACACGTTTAGTCCCTTTTCATCCGTTTCCACACGTTTTCACCTATTTCTGTTTGTTTTTACACAATTTTTATCCTTGTGTTATGACCCGAATAAGAATGTAACTGATTTAATGAAACCGAACTGATCCAACAACACGATTTACACGTTTCCTTTTCATCCATTTCCATACGTTTTTACCCATTTCTGTTTGTGTTTACACATTTTTTATGCATGTGTTATGACCCGAATAAAAATATTACCGATTTAACGAAACCGCACTAATCCAACAATACGATTTACACGTTTAGTCCATTTTCATCCGTTTCCATACGTTTTTACCCATTTCTGTTTGTTTTTACACGTTTTTTACGCTTGTGTTATGACCCGAATAAAAATATAACCGATTTAATGAAACCGAACTGATCCAACAACACGATTTACACGTTTAGTCCCTTTTCATCCGTTTCCATACATTTTTACCCAATTCTGTTTGTTTTTACACGTTTTTTATGCTTGTTTTATGACCCGAATAAAAATATAACCGATTTAATGAAAACGAACTGATCCAACTACACGATTTACACGTTTAGTCCCTTTTCATCCGTTTCCATACGTTTTTACCCATTTCTGTTTGTTTTTAAACGTTTTTTATGCTTGTGTTATGACCTGAATAAAAATGTAACTGATTTAATGAAACCGAACTGATCCAACAACATGATTTACATGTTTAGTCCCTTTTCATCTGTTTCCATACGTTTTTACCCATTTCTGTTTATTTTTACACGTTTTTTATGCATGTGTTATGACCCGAATAAAAATATAACCGATTTAACGAAACCGAACTAATCCAACAACACGATTTAGACGTTTAGTCCATTTTCATCCGTTTCCATACGTTTTTACCCATTTCTGTTTGTTTTTACACGTTTTTTATGCTTGTGCTATTACCCGAATAAATATATATAGTCGACTTAATGAAACCGAACTGATCCAACAACACGATTTACATGTTTAGTCCCTTTTCATCTGTTTCCATACGTTTTTACCCATTTCTGTTTGTTTTTACACGTTTTTTATGCTTGTGTTATGACCCGAATAAAAATATTACCGATTTAACGAAACCGAACTGATCCAACAACACGATTTACACGTTTAGTCCATTTTCATCCGTTTCCATACGTTTTTACCCATTTCTGTTTGTTTTTACACGTTTTTTATGCATGTGTTATGACCCGAATAAAAATATAACCGATTTAATGAAACCGAACTGATCCAACAACACGATTTACATGTTTAGTCCCTTTTCATCCGTTTCCATGCATTTTTACCCAATTCTGTTTGTTTTTACACGTTTTTTATGCTTGTGTTATGACCCGAATAAAAATATAACCGATTTAATAAAACCGAACTGATCCAACAACACGATTTACACGTTTAGTCCCTTTTCATCCGTTTCAATGCGTTTTTACCCATTTCTGTTTGTTTTTACACGTTTTTTTTTGCATGTGTTATGGCCCGAATAAAAATATGCCTGATTTAATTAAACCGAACAGATCCAACAACACGATTTACACGTTTAGTCCCTTTTCACCCGTTTCCATACATTTTTACCCATTTCTGTTTGTTTTTACACGTTTTTTATACTTGTGTTATGACCCGAATAAAAATATAACCGATTTAATGAAACCGAACTGATCCAACAACACAATTTACACGTTTAGTCCCATTTCAGTCGTTTCCATATGTTTTTACCAATTTTTGTTTGTTTTTACACGTTTTTTATGCATGTGTTATGACCCGAATAAAAATATAACCGATTTAATGAAACCGAACTGATCCAACAACATGATTTACACGTTTTGTCCCTTTTCATCCGTTTCCATACGTTTTTACCAATTTCAGTTTGTTTTTACACGTTTTTTATGCATGTGTTATGACCCGTATAAAAATATAATCGTTTTAATGAAACCGAACTGATCTAACAACACGATTTACACGTTTAGTCCCTTTTCATCCGTTTCCATACGTTTTTACCCATTTCTGTTTGTTTTTACATGTTTTTATGCATGTTATGAATCGAATAAAAATATAACGATTTAATGAAACCGAGCTGATCCAACAACAAGATTTACACGTTTAGTCCCTTTTCATCCGTTTCCACACGTTTTTACCTATTTCTGTTTGTTTTTACACAATTTTTATCCTTGTGTTATGACCCGAATAAGAATGTAACTGATTTAATGAAACCGAACTGATCCAACAACACGATTTACACGTTTCCTTTTCATCCATTTCCATACGTTTTTACCCATTTCTGTTTGTGTTTACACATTTTTTATGCATGTGTTATGACCCGAATAAAAATATTACCGATTTAACGAAACCGCACTAATCCAACAACACGATTTACACGTTTAGTCCATTTTCATCCGTTTCCATACGTTTTTACCCATTTCTGTTTGTTTTTACACGTTTTTTACGCTTGTGTTATGACCCGAATAAAAATATAACCGATTTAATGAAACCGAACTGATCCAACAACACGATTTACACGTTTAGTCCCTTTTCATCCGTTTCCATACATTTTTACCCAATTCTGTTTGTTTTTACACGTTTTTTATGCTTGTTTTATGACCCGAATAAAAATATAACTGATTTAATGAAAACGAACTGATCCATCTACACGATTTACACGTTTAGTCCCTTTTCATCCGTTTCCATACGTTTTTACCCATTTCTGTTTGTTTTTAAACGTTTTTTATGCTTGTGTTATGACCTGAATAAAAATGTAACTGATTTAATGAAACCGAACTGATCCAACAACATGATATACATGTTTAGTCCCTTTTCATCTGTTTCCATACGTTTTTACCCATTTCTGTTTATTTTTACACGTTTTTTATGCATGTGTTATGACCCGAATAAAAATATAACCGATTTAACGAAACCGAACTAATCCAACAACACGATCTAGACGTTTAGTCCATTTTCATCCGTTTCCATACGTTTTTACCCATTTCTGTTTGTTTTTACACGTTTTTTATGCATGTGTTATGACCCGAATAAAAATATAACCGATTTAATGAAACCGAACTGATCCAACAACACGATTTACATGTTTAGTCCCTTTTCATCCGTTTCCATGCATTTTTACCCAATTCTGTTTGTTTTTACACGTTTTTTATGCTTGTGTTATGACCCGAATAAAAATATAACCGATTTAATAAAACCGAACTGATCCAACAACACGATTTACACGTTTAGTCCCTTTTCATCCGTTTCAATGCGTTTTTACCCATTTCTGTTTGTTTTTACATGTTTTTTTTGCATGTGTTATGGCCCGAATAAAAATATGCCTGATTTAATTAAACCGAACAGATCCAACAACACGATTTACACGTTTAGTCCATTTTCACCCGTTTCCATACATTTTTACCCATTTCTGTTTGTTTTTACACGTTTTTTATACTTGTGTTATGACCCGAATAAAAATATAACCGATTTAATGAAACCGAACTGATCAAACAACACAATTTACACGTTTAGTCCCATTTCAGTCGTTTCCATACGTTTTTACCAATTTTTGTTTGTTTTTACACGTTTTTTATGCATGTGTTATGACCCGAATAAAAATATAACTGATTTAATGAAACCGAACTGATCCAACAACATGATTTACACGTTTTGTCCCTTTTCATCCGTTTCCATACGTTTTTACCAATATCAGTTTGTTTTTACACGTTTTTTATGCATGTGTTATGACCCGAATAAAGATATAACCGTTTTAATGAAAACGAACAGATCTAACAACACGATTTACACGTTTAGTCCCTTTTCATCCGTTTCCATACGTTTTTACCCATTTCTGTTTGTTTTTACATGTTTTTATGCATGTTATGAATCGAATAAAAATATAACGATTTAATGAAACCGAGCTGATCCAACAACAAGATTTACACGTTTAGTCCCTTTTCATCCGTTTCCACACGTTTTTACCTATTTCTGTTTGTTTTTACACAATTTTTATCCTTGTGTTATTAACCGAATAAGAATGTAACTGATTTAATGAAACCGAACTGATCCAACAACACGATTTACACGTTTAGTCCCTTTTCATCCATTTCCACACGTTTTTACCCATTTCTGTTTGTTTTTACACATTTTTTATGCATGTGTTATGACCCGAATAAAAATATTACCGATTTAACGAAACCGCACTAATCCAACAACACGATTTACACGTTTAGTCCATTTTCATCCGTTTCCATACGTTTTTACCCATTTCTGTTTGTTTTTACACAATTTTTACGCTTGTGTTATGACCCGAATAAAAATATAACCGATTTAATGAAACCGAACTGATCCAACAACACGATTTACACGTTTAGTCCCTTTTCATCCGTTTCCATACATTTTTACCCAATTCTGTTTGCTTTTACACTTTTTTTGATGCTTGTTTTATGACCCGAATAAAAATATAACCGATTTAATGAAAACGAACTGATCCAACTACACGATTTACACGTTTAGTCCCTTTTCATCCGTTTCCATACGTTTTTACCCATTTCTGTTTGTTTTTAAACGTTTTTTATGCTTGTGTTATGACCCGAATAAAAATGTAACTGATTTAATGAAACCGAACTGTTCCAACAACATGATTTACACGTTTAGTCCCTTTTCATCTGTTTCCATACGTTTTTACCCATTTCTGTTTATTTTTACACGTTTTTTATGCATGTGTTATGACCCGAATAAAAATATAACCGTTTTAATGAAACCGAACTGATCCAACAACACGATTTACATGTTTAGTCCCTTTTCATCCGTTTCCATACGTTTTTACCCATTTCTGTTTGTTTTTACATGTTTTTTATGCATGTGTTAAGACCCGAATAAAAATATAACGCTTTAATGAAACCGAGCTGATCCAACAACATGATTTACACGTTTAGTCCATTTTCATCCGTTTCCATACGTTTTTACCCATTTCTGTTTGTTTTTACACATTTTTTTACGCTTGTATTATGACCCGAATAAAAATATAACCGATTTAATGAAACCGAACTGATCCAACAACATGATTTACACGTTTAGTCCCTTTTCATCCGTTTCCATACATTTTTACCCAATTCTGTTTGTTTTTACACGTTTTTTATGCTTGTTTTATGACCCGAATAAAAATATAACCGAATTAATAAAACCGAACTGATCCAACAACACGATTTACACGTTTAGTCCCTCTTCATCCGTTTCCATACGTTTTTACCCATTTCTGTTTGTTTTTACACGTTTTTTATGCATGTGTTATGGCCCGAATAAAAATATACCTGATTTAATGAAACAGAACTGATCCAACAATACGATTTACGCGTTTAGTCCCTTTTCACCCCGTTTCCATACGTTTTTACCCATTTCTGTTTGTTTTTACACGTTTTTTATGCTTGTGTTATGACCCAAATAAAAGTATAACCGATTTAATGAAACCGAACTGATCCAACAACACGATTTACACGTTTAGTCCCATTTCATCCGTTTCCATACGTTTTTACCAGTTTTTGTTTGTTTTTAGACGTTTTTTATGCATGTGTTATGAACCAAATAAAAATATAACCGATTTAATGAAACTGAACTGATCTAACAACACGATTTCCACGTTTTGTCCCTTTTCATCCGTTTCCATCCGTTTTTACCCATTTCTGTTTGTTTTTACATGTTTTTATGCATGTGTTATGACCCGAATAAAAATATAACCGATTTAATGAAACCGAACTGATCCAACAACACGATTTACACGTTTAGTCCCTTTTCATCCGTTTCCATACATTTTTACCCAATTCTGTTTGTTTTTACACGTTTTTTATGCTTGTTTTATGACCCGAATAAAAATATAACCGATTTAATGAAAACGAACTGATCCAACTACACGATTTACACGTTTAGTCCCTTTTCATCCGTTTCCATACGTTTTTACCCATTTCTGTTTGTTTTTAAACGTTTTTTATGCTTGTGTTATGACCTGAATAAAAATGTAACTGATTTAATGAAACCGAAGTGTTCCAACAACATGATTTACACGTTTAGTCCCTTTTCATCTGTTTCCATACGTTTTTACCCATTTCTGTTTATTTTTACACATTTTTTATGCATGTGTTATGACCCGAATAAAAATATAACCGTTTTAATGAAACCGAACTGATCCAACAACACGATTTACATGTTTAGTCCCTTTTCATCCGTTTCCATACGTTTTTACCCTTTTCTGTTTGTTTTTACTTGTTTTTTATGCATGTGTTATGACCCGAATAAAAATATAACGCTTTAATGAAACCGAGCTGATCCAACAACATGATTTACACGTTTAGTCCATTTTCATCCGTTTCCATACGTTTTTACCCATTTCTGTTTGTTTTTACACATTTTTTACGCTTGTATTATGACCCGAATAAAAATATAACCGATTTAATGAAACCGAACTGATCCAACAACACGATTTACACGTTTAGTCCCTTTTCATCCGTTTCAATGCGTTTTTACCCATTTCTGTTTGTTTTTACACGTTTTTTTTTGCATGTGTTATGGCCCGAATAAAAATATGCTTGATTTAATTAAACCGAACAGATCCAACAACACGATTTACACGTTTAGTCCCTTTTCACCCGTTTCCATACATTTTTACCCATTTCTGTTTGTTTTTACACGTTTTTTATACTTGTGTTATGACCCGAATAAAAATATAACCGATTTAATGAAACCGAACTGATCCAACAACACAATTTACACGTTTAGTCCCATTTCAGTCGTTTCCATATGTTTTTACCAATTTTTGTTTGTTTTTACATAAAAATTAACACAAAAAAACAAAAAATACATAAAAAAGCACACATTATTTTTTTTTTACATAACACAAACATGATTTACACGTTTTGTCCCTTTTCATCCGTTTCCATACGTTTTTTAACCAATTTCAGTTTGTTTTTACACGTTTTTTATGCATGTGTTATGACCCGTATAAAAATATAATCGTTTTAATGAAACCGAACTGATCTAACAACACGATTTACACGTTTAGTCCCTTTTCATCCGTTTCCATACGTTTTTACCCATTTCTGTTTGTTTTTACATGTTTTTATGCATGTTATGAATCGAATAAAAATATAACGATTTAATGAAACCGAGCTGATCCAACAACAAGATTTACACGTTTAGTCCCTTTTCATCCGTTTCCACACGTTTTTACCTATTTCTGTTTGTTTTTACACAATTTTTATCCTTGTGTTATGACCCGAATAAGAATGTAACTGATTTAATGAAACCGAACTGATCCAACAACACGATTTACACGTTTCCTTTTCATCCATTTCCATACGTTTTTACCCATTTCTGTTTGTGTTTACACATTTTTTATGCATGTGTTATGACCCGAATAAAAATATTACCGATTTAACGAAACCGCACTAATCCAACAACACGATTTACACGTTTAGTCCATTTTCATCCGTTTCCATACGTTTTTACCCATTTCTGTTTGTTTTTACACGTTTTTTACGCTTGTGTTATGACCCGAATAAAAATATAACCGATTTAATGAAACCGAACTGATCCAACAACACGATTTACACGTTTAGTCCCTTTTCATCCGTTTCCATACATTTTTACCCAATTCTGTTTGTTTTTACACGTTTTTTATGCTTGTTTTATGACCCGAATAAAAATATAACTGATTTAATGAAAACGAACTGATCCATCTACACGATTTACACGTTTAGTCCCTTTTCATCCGTTTCCATACGTTTTTACCCATTTCTGTTTGTTTTTAAACGTTTTTTATGCTTGTGTTATGACCTGAATAAAAATGTAACTGATTTAATGAAACCGAACTGATCCAACAACATGATATACATGTTTAGTCCCTTTTCATCTGTTTCCATACGTTTTTACCCATTTCTGTTTATTTTTACACGTTTTTTATGCATGTGTTATGACCCGAATAAAAATATAACCGATTTAACGAAACCGAACTAATCCAACAACACGATCTAGACGTTTAGTCCATTTTCATCCGTTTCCATACGTTTTTACCCATTTCTGTTTGTTTTTACACGTTTTTTATGCATGTGTTATGACCCGAATAAAAATATAACCGATTTAATGAAACCGAACTGATCCAACAACACGATTTACATGTTTAGTCCGTTTTCATCCGTTTCCATGCATTTTTACCCAATTCTGTTTGTTTTTACACGTTTTTTATGCTTGTGTTATGACCCGAATAAAAATATAACCGATTTCATAAAACCGAACTGATCCAACAACACGATTTACACGTTTAGTCCCTTTTCATCCGTTTCAATGCGTTTTTACCCATTTCTGTTTGTTTTTACACCTTTTTTTTGCATGTGTTATGGCCCGAATAAAAATATGCCTGATTTAATTAAACCGAACTGATCCAACAACACGATTTACACGTTTAGTCCCTTTTCACCCGTTTCCATACATTTTTACCCATTTCTGTTTGTTTTTACACGTTTTTTATACTTGTGTTATGACCCGAATAAAAATATAACCGATTTAATGAAACCGAACTGATCCAACAACACAATTTACACGTTTAGTCCCATTTCAGTCATTTCCATACGTTTTTACCAATTTTTGTTTGTTTTTACACGTTTTTTATGCATGTGTTATGACCCGAATAAAAATATAACCGATTTAATGAAACCGAACTGATCCAACAACATGATTTACACGTTTTGTCCCTTTTCATCCGTTTCCATACGTTTTTACCAATATCAGTTTGTTTTTACACGTTTTTTATGCATGTGTTATGACCCGAATAAAAATATAACCGTTTGAATGTAAACGAACTGATCTAACAACACGATTTACACGTTTAGTCCCTTTTCATCCGTTTTCATACGTTTTTACCCATTTCTGTTTGTTTTTACATGTTTTTATGCATGTTATGAATCGAATAAAAATATAACGATTTAATGAAACCGAGCTGATCCAACAACAAGATTTACACGTTTAGTCCCTTTTCATCCGTTTCCACACGTTTTTACCTATTTCTGTTTGTTTTTACACAATTTTTATCCTTGTGTTATGAACCGAATAAGAATGTAACTGATTTAATAAAACCGAACTGATCCAACAACACGATTTACACGTTTAGTCCCTTTTCATCCATTTCCATACGTTTTTACCCATTTCTGTTTGTTTTTACACATTTTTTATGCATGTGTTATGACCCGAATAAAAATATTACCGATTTAACGAAACCGCACTAATCCAACAACACGATTTACACGTTTAGTCCATTTTCATCCGTTTCCATACGTTTTTACCCATTTCTGTTTGTTTTTACACGTTTTTTACGCTTGTGTTATGACCCGAATAAAATATAACCGATTTAATGAAACCGAACTGATCCAACAACACGATTTACACGTTTAGTCCCTTTTCATCCGTTTCCATACATTTTTACCCAATTCTGTTTGTTTTTACACGTTTTTTATGCTTGTTTTATGACCCGAATAAAAATATAACCGATTTAATAAAAACGAACTGATCCAACTACACGATTTACATGTTTAGTCCCTTTTCATCCGTTTCCATACGTTTTTACCCATTTCTGTTTGTTTTTAAACGTTTTTTATGCTTGTGTTATGACCTGAATAAAAATGTAACTGATTTAATGAAACCGAACTGATCCAACAACATGATTTACACGTTTAGTCCCTTTTCATCTGTTTCCATACGTTTTTACCCATTTCTGTTTATTTTTACATGTTTTTTATGCATGTGTTATGACCCGAATAAAAATATAACCGATTTAACGAAACCGAACTAATCCAACAACACGATTTAGACGTTTAGTCCATTTTCATCCGTTTCCATACGTTTTTACCCATTTCTGTTTGTTTTTACACGTTTTTTATGCATGTGTTATGACCCGAATAAAAATATAACCGATTTAATGAAACCGAACTGATCCAACAACACGATTTACATGTTTAGTCCCTTTTCATCCGTTTCCATGCATTTTTACCCAATTCTGTTTGTTTTTACACGTTTTTTATGCTTGTGTTATGACCCGAATAAAAATATAACCGATTTAATAAAACCGAACTGATCCAACAACACGATTTACACGTTTAGTCCCTTTTCATCCGTTTCAATGCGTTTTTACCCATTTCTGTTTGTTTTTACATGTTTTTTTTGCATGTGTTATGGCCCGAATAAAAATATGCCTGATTTAATTAAACCGAACAGATCCAACAACACGATTTACACGTTTAGTCCATTTTCACCCGTTTCCATACATTTTTACCCATTTCTGTTTGTTTTTACACGTTTTTTATACTTGTGTTATGACCCGAATAAAAATATAACCGATTTAATGAAACCGAACTGATCAAACAACACAATTTACACGTTTAGTCCCATTTCAGTCGTTTCCATACGTTTTTACCAATTTTTGTTTGTTTTTACACGTTTTTTATGCATGTGTTATGACCCGAATAAAAATATAACCGATTTAATGAAACCGAACTGATCCAACAACATGATTTACACGTTTTGTCCCTTTTCATCCGTTTCCATACGTTTTTACCAATATCAGTTTGTTTTTACACGTTTTTTATGCATGTGTTATGACCCGAATAAAGATATAACCGTTTTAATGAAAACGAACTGATCTAACAACACGATTTACACGTTTAGTCCCTTTTCATCCGTTTCCATACGTTTTTACCCATTTCTGTTTGTTTTTACATGTTTTTATGCATGTTATGAATCGAATAAAAATATAACGATTTAATGAAACCGAGCTGATCCAACAACAAGATTTACACGTTTAGTCCCTTTTCATCCGTTTCCACACGTTTTTACCTATTTCTGTTTGTTTTTACACAATTTTTATCCTTGTGTTATTAACCGAATAAGAATGTAACTGATTTAATGAAACCGAACTGATCCAACAACACGATTTACACGTTTAGTCCCTTTTCATCCATTTCCACACGTTTTTACCCATTTCTGTTTGTTTTTACACATTTTTTATGCATGTGTTATGACCCGAATAAAAATATTACCGATTTAACGAAACCGCACTAATCCAACAACACGATTTACACGTTTAGTCCATTTTCATCCGTTTCCATACGTTTTTACCCATTTCTGTTTGTTTTTACACATTTTTTACGCTTGTGTTATGACCCGAATAAAAATATAACCGATTTAATGAAACCGAACTGATCCAACAACACGATTTACACGTTTAGTCCCTTTTCATCCGTTTCCATACATTTTTACCCAATTCTGTTTGCTTTTACACTTTTTTTGATGCTTGTTTTATGACCCGAATAAAAATATAACCGATTTAATGAAACCGAACTGATCCAACAACACGATTTACATGTTTAGTCCCTTTTCATCCGTTTCCATGCATTTTTACCCAATTCTGTTTGTTTTTACACGTTTTTTATGCTTGTGTTATGACCCGAATAAAAATATAACCGATTTAATAAAACCGAACTGATCCAACAACACGATTTACACGTTTAGTCCCTTTTCATCCGTTTCAATGCGTTTTTACCCATTTCTGTTTGTTTTTACATGTTTTTTTTGCATGTGTTATGGCCCGAATAAAAATATGCCTGATTTAATTAAACCGAACAGATCCAACAACACGATTTACACGTTTAGTCCATTTTCACCCGTTTCCATACATTTTTACCCATTTCTGTTTGTTTTTACACGTTTTTTATACTTGTGTTATGACCCGAATAAAAATATAACCGATTTAATGAAACCGAACTGATCAAACAACACAATTTACACGTTTAGTCCCATTTCAGTCGTTTCCATACGTTTTTACCAATTTTTGTTTGTTTTTACACGTTTTTTATGCATGTGTTATGACCCGAATAAAAATATAACCGATTTAATGAAACCGAACTGATCCAACAACATGATTTACACGTTTTGTCCCTTTTCATCCGTTTCCATACGTTTTTACCAATATCAGTTTGTTTTTACACGTTTTTTATGCATGTGTTATGACCCGAATAAAGATATAACCGTTTTAATGAAAACGAACTGATCTAACAACACGATTTACACGTTTAGTCCCTTTTCATCCGTTTCCATACGTTTTTACCCATTTCTGTTTGTTTTTACATGTTTTTATGCATGTTATGAATCGAATAAAAATATAACGATTTAATGAAACCGAGCTGATCCAAGAACAAGATTTACACGTTTAGTCCCTTTTCATCCGTTTCCACACGTTTTTACCTATTTCTGTTTGTTTTTACACAATTTTTATCCTTGTGTTATTAACCGAATAAGAATGTAACTGATTTAATGAAACCGAACTGATCCAACAACACGATTTACACGTTTAGTCCCTTTTCATCCATTTCCACACGTTTTTACCCATTTCTGTTTGTTTTTACACATTTTTTATGCATGTGTTATGACCCGAATAAAAATATTACCGATTTAACGAAACCGCACTAATCCAACAACACGATTTACACGTTTAGTCCATTTTCATCCGTTTCAATACGTTTTTACCCATTTCTGTTTGTTTTTACACATTTTTTACGCTTGTGTTATGACCCGAATAAAAATATAACCGATTTAATGAAACCGAACTGATCCAACAACACGATTTACACGTTTAGTCCCTTTTCATCCGTTTCCATACATTTTTACCCAATTCTGTTTGCTTTTACACTTTTTTTGATGCTTGTTTTATGACCCGAATAAAAATATAACCGATTTAATGAAAACGAACTGATCCAACTACACGATTTACACGTTTAGTCCCTTTTCATCCGTTTCCATACGTTTTTACCCATTTCTGTTTGTTTTTAAACGTTTTTTATGCTTGTGTTATGACCTGAATAAAAATGTAACTGATTTAATGAAACCGAACTGTTCCAACAACATGATTTACACGTTTAGTCCCTTTTCATCTGTTTCCATACGTTTTTACCCATTTCTGTTTATTTTTACACGTTTTTTATGCATGTGTTATGACCCGAATAAAAATATAACCGTTTTAATGAAACCGAACTGATCCAACAACACGATTTACATGTTTAGTCCCTTTTCATCCGTTTCCATACGTTTTTACCCATTTCTGTTTGTTTTTACATGTTTTTTATGCATGTGTTAAGACCCGAATAAAAATATAACGCTTTAATGAAACCGAGCTGATCCAACAACATGATTTACACGTTTAGTCCATTTTCATCCGTTTCCATACGTTTTTACCCATTTCTGTTTGTTTTTACACATTTTTTACGCTTGTATTATGACCCGAATAAAAATATAACCGATTTAATGAAACCGAACTGATCCAACAACATGATTTACACGTTTAGTCCCTTTTCATCCGTTTCCATACATTTTTACCCAATTCTGTTTGTTTTTACACGTTTTTTATGCTTGTTTTATGACCCGAATAAAAATATAACCGAATTAATAAAACCGAACTGATCCAACAACACGATTTACACGTTTAGTCCCTCTTCATCCGTTTCCATACGTTTTTACCCATTTCTGTTTGTTTTTACACGTTTTTTATGCATGTGTTATGGCCCGAATAAAAATATACCTGATTTAATGAAACAGAACTGATCCAACAATACGATTTACGCGTTTAGTCCCTTTTCACCCCGTTTCCATACGTTTTTTACCCATTTCTGTTTGTTTTTACACGTTTTTTATGCTTGTGTTATGACCCAAATAAAAGTATAACCGATTTAATGAAACCTAACTGATCCAACAACACGATTTACACGTTTAGTCCCATTTCATCCGTTTCCATACGTTTTTACCAGTTTTTGTTTGTTTTTAGACGTTTTTTATGCATGTGTTATGAACCAAATAAAAATATAACCGATTTAATGAAACTGAACTGATCTAACAACACGATTTACACGTTTTGTCCCTTTTCATCCGTTTCCATCCGTTTTTAACCCATTTCTGTTTGTTTTTACATGTTTTTATGCATGTGTTATGACCCGAATAAAAATATAACCGATTTAATGAAACCGAACTGATCCAACAACACGATTTACACGTTTAGTCCCTTTTCATCCGTTTCCATACATTTTTACCCAATTCTGTTTGTTTTTACACGTTTTTTATGCTTGTTTTATGACCCGAATAAAAATATAACCGATTTAATGAAAACGAACTGATCCAACTACACGATTTACACGTTTAGTCCCTTTTCATCCGTTTCCATACGTTTTTACCCATTTCTGTTTGTTTTTAAACGTTTTTTATGCTTGTGTTATGACCTGAATAAAAATGTAACAGATTTAATGAAACCGAACTGTTCCAACAACATGATTTACACGTTTAGTCCCTTTTCATCTGTTTCCATACGTTTTTTACCCATTTCTGTTTATTTTTACACATTTTTTATGCATGTGTTATGACCCGAATAAAAATATAACCGTTTTAATGAAACCGAACTGATCCAACAACACGATTTACGTGTTTAGTCCCTTTTCATTCCGTTTCCATACATTTTTACCCTTTTCTGTTTGTTTTTACTTGTTTTTTATGCATGTGTTATGACCCGAATAAAAATATAACGCTTTAATGAAACCGAGCTGATCCAACAACATGATTTACACGTTTAGTCCATTTTCATCCGTTTCCATACGTTTTTACCCATTTCTGTTTGTTTTTACACATTTTTTACGCTTGTATTATGACCCGAATAAAAATATAACCGATTTAATGAAACCGAACTGATCCAACAACATGATTTACACGTTTAGTCCATTTTCATCCGTTTCCATACATTTTTACCCAATTCTGTTTGTTTTTACACGTTTTTTATGCTTGTTTTATGACCCGAATAGAAATATAACCGAATTAATAAAACCGAACAGATCCAACAACACGATTTACACGTTCAGTCCCTCTTCATCCGTTTCCATACGTTTTTACCCATTTCTGTTTGTTTTTACACGTTTTTTATGCATGTGTTATGGCCCGAATAAAAATATACCTGATTTAATGAAACATAACTGATCCAACAATACGATTTACGCGTTTAGTCCCTTTTCCACCCCGTTTCCATACGTTTTTACCCATTTCTGTTTGTTTTTACACGTTTTTTATGCATGTGTTATGACCTGAATAAAAATATAACCGATTTAATGAAAACGAACTGATCCAACAACACGATTTACACGTTTAGTCCCCTTTTCATCCGTTTCCATACGTGTTTACCCATTTCTGTTTGTTTTTAGACGTTTTTTATGCTTGTGTTATGACCCAAATAAAAATGTAACTGATTTAATGAAACCGAACTGATCCAATAACACGATTTACACGTTTAGTCCCTTTTCATTCATTTCCATACGTTTTTACCCATTTCTGTTTGTTTTTACACGTTTTTTATGCTTGTGTTATGACCCGAATAAAAATATAACCGATTTAATGATACCCGAACTGATCCAACAACACGATTTACACGTTTAGTCCATTTTCATCCGTTTCAATACGTTTTTACCCATTTCTGTTTGTTTTTACACGTTTTTTATGCTTGTGCTATTACCCGAATAAAAATATATAGTCGATTTAATGAAACCGAACTGATCCAATAACACGATTTACATGTTTAGTCCCTTTTCATTCCGTTTCCATACGTTTTTACCAATTTCTGTATGTTTTCACATGTTTTTTATGCTTGTGTTATGACCCGAATAAATATATAACCCGATTTAATGAAACCGAACTGATTCAACAACACGATTTACACGTTTAGTCCATTTTCATCCATTTCCATACGTTTTTACCCATTTCTGTTTGTTTTTACACGTTATTTATGCTTGTGTTATGACCCGAATAAAAATATAACCGATTTAATGAAACCGAACTGATCCAACAACAAGATTTACACGTTTAGTCCCTTTTCATCCGTTTCCATACGTTTTTTACCTATTTCTGTTTGTTTTTACCACGTTTTTTTATACTTGGGTTATGACCCGAATAAAAATGTAACTGATTTAATGAAACCGAACTGATCCAACAACACGATTTACACGTTTAGTCCATTTTCATCCGTTTCCATACGTTTTTACCCCATTTCTGTTTGTTTTTACACGTTTTGTATGCATGTGTTATGACCCGAATAATAATATAACCGTTTTAATGAAACTGAACAGATCCAACAACACGATTTACACGTTTGGTCCGTTTTCATCCGTTTCCATGAGTTTTTACCTATTTCTGTTTGTTTTTACACGTTTTTTTATGCATTTGTTATGGCCCGAATAAAAATATACCTGATTTAATGAATCCGAACAGATCCAACAACACGATTTACACGTTTAGTCCCTTTTCACCCCATTTCCATACGTTTTTACCCATTTCTGTTTGTTTTTACACGTTTTTTATGCTTGTGTTATGACCCGAATAAAAATATAACCGATTTAATGAAACCGAACTGATCCAACAACACGATTTACACGTTTAGTCCCATTTCATCCGTTTCCATACGTTTTTAGCAATTTCTGTTTGTTTTTACACGTTTTTTATGCATGTGTTAAGACCCCGAATAAAAATATAACGCTTTAATGAAACCGAGCTGATCCAACAACATGATTTACACGTTTAGTCCATTTTCATCCGTTTCCATACGTTTTTACCCATTTCTGTTTGTTTTTTACACATTTTTTACGCTTGTATTATGACCCGAATAAAAATATAACCGATTTAATGAAACCGAACTGATCCAACAACATGATTTACCACGTTTAGTCCCTTTTCATCCGTTTCCATACATTTTTACCCAATTCTGTTTGTTTTTACACGTTTTTTATGCTTGTTTTATGACCCGAATAAAAATATAACCGAATTAATAAAACCGAACTGATCCAACAACACGATTTACACGTTCAGTCCCTCTTCATCCGTTTCCATACGTTTTTACCCATTTCTGTTTGTTTTTACACGTTTTTTATGCATGTGTTATGGCCCGAATAAAAATATACCTGATTTAATGAAACAGAACTGATCCAACAATACGATTTACGCGTTTAGTCCCTTTTCACCCCGTTTCCATACGTTTTTACCCATTTCTGTTTGTTTTTACACGTTTTTTATGCTTGTGTTATGACCCAAATAAAAGTATAACCGATTTAATGAAACCGAACTGATCCAACAACACGATTTACACGTTTAGTCCCATTTCATCCGTTTCCATTCGTTTTTTACCAGTTTTTGTTTGTTTTTTAGACGTTTTTTATGCATGTGTTATGAACCAAATAAAAATATAACCGATTTAATGAAACTGAACTGATCTAACAACACGATTTACACGTTTTGTCCCTTTTCATCCGTTTCCATACGTTTTTACCCATTTCTGTTTGTTTTTACATGTTTTTATGCATGTGTTATGACCCGAATAAAAATATAACCGATTTAATGAAACCGAACTGATCCAACAACACGATTTACACGTTTAGTCCCTTTTCATCCGTTTCCATACATTTTTTACCCAATTCTGTTTGTTTTTACACGTTTTTTATGTTTGTTTTATGACCCGAATAAAAATTTAACCGATTTAATGAAAACGAACTGATCCAACTACACGATTTACACGTTTAGTCCCCTTTTCATCCGTTTCCATACGTTTTTACCCATTTCTGTTTGTTTTTAAACGTTTTTTATGCTTGTGTTATGACCTGAATAAAAATGTAACTGATTTAATGAAACCGAACTGTTCCAACAACATGATTTACCACGTTTAGTCCCTTTTCATCTGTTTCCATACGTTTTTACCCATTTCTGTTTATTTTTACACATTTTTTATGCATGTGTTATGACCCGAATAAAAATATAACCGTTTTAATGAAATCGAACTGATCCAACAACACGATTTACATGTTTAGTCCCTTTTCATCCGTTTCCATACGTTTTTTACCCATTTCTGTTTGTTTTTACATGTTTTTTATGCATGTGTTATGACCCGAATAAAAATATAACGCTTTAATGAAACCGAGCTGATCCAACAACATGATTTACACGTTTAGTCCATTTTCATCCGTTTCCATACGTTTTTTACCCATTTCTGTTTGTTTTTACACATTTTTTACGCTTGTATTATGACCCGAATAAAAATATAACCGATTTAATGAAACCGAACTGATCCAACAACATGATTTACATGTTTAGTCCATTTTCATCCGTTTCCATACATTTTTACCCAATTCTGTTTGTTTTTACACGTTTTTTATGCTTGTTTTATGACCCGAATAAAAATATAACCGAATTAATAAAACCGAACTGATCCAACAACACGATTTACACGTTCAGTCCCTCTTCATCCGTTTCCATACGTTTTTACCCATTTCTGTTTGTTTTTACACGTTTTTTATGCATGTGTTATGGCCCGAATAAAAATATACCTGATTTAATGAAACAGAACTGATCCAACAATACGATTTACCGCGTTTAGTCCCTTTTAACCCCGTTTCCATACGTTTTTACCCATTTCTGTTTGTTTTTACACGTTTTTTATGCATGTGTTATGACCTGAATAAAAATATAACCGATTTAATGAAAACGAACTGATCCAACAACACGATTTACACGTTTAGTCCCTTTTCATCCGTTTCCATACGTGTTTACCCATTTCTGTTTGTTTTTAGACGTTTTTTATGCTTGTGTTATGACCCAAATAAAAATGTAACTGATTTAATGAAACCGAACTGATCCAACAACACGATTTACACGTTTAGTCCCTTTTCATTCATTTCTATACGTTTTTACCCATTTCTGTTTGTTTTTACACGTTTTTTATGCTTGTGTTATGACCCGAATAAAAATATAACCGATTTAATGATACCGAACTGATCCAACAACACGATTTACACGTTTAGTCCATTTTCATCCGTTTCAATACGTTTTTTACCCATTTCTGTTTGTTTATACACCGTTTTTTATGCTTGTGCTATTACCCGAATAAAAATATATAGTCGATTTAATGAAACCGAACTGATCCAATAACACGATTTACATGTTTAGTCCCCTTTTCATCCGTTTCCATACGTTTTTTACCAATTTCTGTTTGTTTTTACATGTTTTTTTATGCTTGTGTTATGACCCGAATAAATATATAACCGATTTAATGAAACCGAACTGATTCAACAACACGATTTACACGTTTAGTCCATTTTCATCCGTTTCCATACGTTTTTACCCATTTCTGTTTGTTTTTACACGTTATTTATGCTTGTGTTATGACCCGAATAAAAATATAACCGATTTAATGAAACCGAACTGATCCAACAACAAGATTTACACGTTTAGTCCCTTTTCATCCGTTTCCATACGTTTTTACCTATTTCTGTTTGTTTTTACACGTTTTTTATACTTGGGTTATGACCCGAATAAAAATGTAACTGATTTAATGAAACCGAACTGATCCAACAACACGATTTACACGTTTAGTCCCTTTTTCATCCGTTTCCATACGTTTTTACCCATTTCTGTTTGTTTTTACACGTTTTGTATGCATGTGTTATGACCCGAATAATAATATAACCGTTTTTAATGAAACTGAACAGATCCAACAACACGATTTACACGTTTGGTCCGTTTTCATCCGTTTCCATGCGTTTTTACCTATTTCTGTTTGTTTTTACACGTTTTTTATGCATTTGTTATGGCCCGAATAAAAATATACCTGATTTAATGAATCCGAACAGATCCAACAACACGATTTACACGTTTAGTCCCTTTTCACCCATTTCCATACGTTTTTTACCCATTTCTGTTTGTTTTTACACGTTTTTTATGCTTGTGTTATGACCCGAATAAAATATAACCGATTTAATGAAACCGAACTGATCCAACAACACGATTTACACGTTTAGTCCCATTTCATCCGTTTCCATACGTTTTTTACCAATTTCTGTTTGTTTTTACACGTTTTTTATGCATGTGTTATGACCCGAATAAAAATATAACCGATTTAATGAAACCGAACAGATCCAACAACACGATTTACACGTTTAGTCCCTTTTCACCCGTTTCCATACATTTTTACCCATTTCTGTTTGTTTTTACACGTTTTTTATACTTGTGTTATGACCCGAATAAAAATATAACCGATTTAATGAAACCGAACTGATCCAACAACACAATTTACACGTTTAGTCCCATTTCAGTCGTTTCCATACGTTTTTTACCAATTTTTGTTTGTTTTTACACGTTTTTTATGCATGTGTTATGACCCGAATAAAAATATAACCGATTTAATGAAACCGAACTGATCCAACAACATGATTTACACGTTTTGTCCCTTTTCATCCGTTTCCATACGTTTTTACCAATATCAGTTTGTTTTTACACGTTTTTTATGCATGTGTTATGACCCGAATAAAAATATAACCGTTTTAATGAAAACGAACTGATCTAACAACACGATTTACACGTTTAGTCCCTTTTCATCCGTTTCCATAACGTTTTTTACCCATTTCTGTTTGTTTTTACATGTTTTTATGCATGTTATGAATCGAATAAAAATATAACGATTTAATCAAACCGAGCTGATCCAACAACAAGATTTACACGTTTAGTCCCTTTTCATCCGTTTCCACACGTTTTTACCTATTTCTGTT
>CM060703.1:105302801-105320484 GCA_030686995.1 Artemisia argyi
AGCACCCGATAGAACCTACCACTCATTTTATATTTTATTATGGACTATATTGACATGTTTAACAATACTTTCAAGTTTCATATTTTTAGGATACCCGGTTTTACGTTTCGTGACTTAACAACTTACGGTTAGCAATTTACAGGTCCAAAACTAGCTATATAAGTAGGATAATACCAAGTTTTTGCATCTAGTCACCCTTATCTCTATATGAACGACTTAGGGGGGGGGGGGGAGGATTCACACTTGTGGCATGATCTCATGACTTTAGCCATTAGATCAATACTTATTTACAACTTTGTCTCCAAGTTTAGCAAAAATATCCTAAAAACTAACCTCCTCAATGAACCTTCCTAGACACCTTCCTAACCTCCTCTTCATGCTATAAATACAAGCTCATACCTTCATCTTTTCATCACCAAAACGCCACGCCATTAATTCCTAGCACCATGATCCTTTGATCTTCAAACTACAAGTTACACTACAAAGTTCAATGTCTTAGTATTCTCTACCTAGTTCTTAAGTTTGTTTGGTGATTCCATGGTTGAATTAGGAGCTACACAAGGTGATTAGGGGCTGAAGTTAAATGGTTTTCACAAGGGTTAGATCAAGGCTAACAAGGGTTACAAGAGTTATGGTGAAGGGTTTGCAAGCATAGGTTTAGTGTCCTAGTTCATACTTGACTTCCTTTCTTAAGAGAAAGCCAAAAGTTGTAAGAAACCCTTATACACTTTCTTGCTCAATATCATTTCATGCTTATTATGTTTTTTCATGCTATATATGGTCTTTGTATTGTGTTCATGATGTTTAAAAATGGATAAAACAAGTATTGGTATACATATGTTAACTTATGACAAGTAAACAAGCAAACTAGTGATTTTTATGGAAAACCACGACCACAATAGTATAACTTTGATATTTGACACTTACTTACTGTTAAAGAGGACTTAACAAGGAAAACATAGCAATTTGAATCACCCAAAACGAGTACACGAGTCAAAAGTTATGACCGTTTGAAGTTAGCGAAACCAAAACGGCAAAACTGCCTAAATTGCATTCTGATCAAATTATGATTTTGAAAGTCCCACTTCTGGTCCGATTCATCAAAAAGTTAAAACACGAAAGTTGTCTAGAACGACGTTTTCGTTCAGGAACAAAGAAGCTCGAGCCCTGAAAACGCTTTCTGAGTGATAAATTTCTTCAAATTCTTAACAGCCCATTTTTAGACCAAAGTTACTATATAATCATTATAATTAGATGAGACCAAGAGGTCTAATGACCTAAATCCAAGACCACAACCATGGCTAAAGCCAAGGTTGAGTCTCAAGACCATGGTAACATGACCAAAGTCACGGCAAAGCCACGGCTAAAGACCATATAACTATTAAAGATCAAAAAGCTTATATATATATATATATATATATATATATATATATATATATATATATATATATATATATATATATATATATATATATATATGTTATCAAATACTACAATAGTAGGGAGCCTCATGTGAGGAGTTCATTGAGTAAGCCGTCGAGACGAGTTGTGGATTTACGAGTTAAAGTGTCCTGGCTCCTCGAATGTTTACTCCATGACTTCTGAATTATGTCGGCCCGAACGGTAGTAAGAGATATACAACTTATACATGTTTCATAGACCATTTATATTCAACGACTTACACTATATACTTAGTACTACATCATGAACATTATGCAAGACATATATAGGCAATTCGTCGTATTCTTAGACGTTACTCCAAACCTAAGTGGCAACGTTCTATTATAGGCTGCTCTTAGAGACTTTCGCGATTCGACTACCACTTTCATTTCTCATTACATAGACTTAAGGTGAGTCATAGCCCCTACTTTTTCATACTTGTTTTAACTCTTTGGGGGGGATACATGCACAACTACTTGCTTACTTGTACAAATACTTGATTGCATTATACTTGATTGTTCTATACTTGATTGTCTTATACTTGATCGCATTATACTTGATTTCATACATACATGATTGTGTTATACTTAATTGCGTTATACTTGATTGTGTTACTGCCAGTGGCTCCAGATTAAGTTGCTGGATGACCATTGAGACTTCCGGTGGCTCCACATTAAGTTGTTGGATGGCCATTGAGGCTATTGATACATCCTAACATTTGCGAATGTTGGATACATCATAAACGTGAGGTCTTCGGAGATGAAGTGTAGACTCACGACTAATTGCTAAACTGTTTTGATGAACTTATACATGTCTTTATTATACTATATTTGTAGCAGTGGGTTGTGAACACACAGGTTACAAGTCTCTTATGGCGGGACTTGTAACTGAGTGGATTCACAATGCCTTTGCTGTGTGAACATTCTTTTGAGGCTTTTTCAACTGTTTTAAGACAAACTCTATGAACTCACCAACCATTGTGTTGACACTTTAGCATGTTTATCTCAGGTTAGTAAGGCGATAGCTAGTGCGTGGAACTTAGAGTCAAGCTGCATATTCTGAAGACTTACGCTTTTATCATTTACCATTCAAAACATTTTGTATACATTTATGTATCATACTTTGGAATCTCATGTTTGTAACTTTGAATTCATTAATCGAATGGTAACTTTTCAAAACGTCTCATTTAGAGTTTGTTTTCTATAACTTGTACTTTGTATTATGAAGTAGCACCCCTGTGACACAGTCTTCCGCTGCGGTATTTTGGGGGTGTTACAGATTGGTACCAGAGCCTTGGTTATAGAGAACTAGGTTGCATTTAGTGCCTAGACTATAACTGCTATATACGTTGGGACCTTCCTCTTTATTTGCCTTACACACAATACATACACATATGCTTTTTGGTTAGAGGTTTGCTTAGTTCCACGCTGTTAGATGATGTGACTTTAGTATTATAAGGAGCCCCAGAGATTAGCCAAGTCATTAAAAACATGGAGCTCAGTAACAACTAATTATTTAACTTGATCTTGTGACAGTTCTTGTTTGATGAGACACAAGATTTGAGTTAAATAATATTATTGCTTAGCTTTAGGGATTTGATGACTTGATTATCTTACTATCGGCCTCAGAAGGCGGATTTTGTGTCGGAAATTCTTAAGTAGGATGTTTTAGAATCTCCTTATTTAAATGGGTTGGGACGCCTCTTCATTTAAATAAAGAAATTGTAAATCACCGAACCATAAGTTTATGAGACCTTACTTACATAAATTTGGACGCTTCTTTATGTAAGTAATGTGTTATAAATAAGTGGGCTTAATTGTAGCCGATACAACTCCTTAACCAGAACCTTAGACGAATCAGAGTGAACACCATTATTTTAGAGATCCTGAAATCCCGAATTCTCTTAGACACATCATAAGTAGTTAACAGCAACTGAACTTCGGGACGAAGTTCTCCTTAAGGGGTACAGACTGTAACAATTCGCAATTTCAGGTTAACTTTTATTCCCGAATATTTCACTATTCACTTTTTACTATTCACTTTTCACTATTCATCTCAGAAATTTTTATTTCATATTCTCGTAAGTTAAACTATTTTAACGATAATCCGAGAGTTTGACGCTCGTCGGATCATTTCTGCAAAAATCACAAAGCCGTGTCCGAGATTTACTTTTAGGTTTAAACGTCCTTCTAGCATCCCGATATGTCCATAAAACATTATAAATAATAGAAATATGATTTTCTCTCATTTTAGGACAATTCCAAAAGTTTCGGAATTTTACGTTTTTCAGTTCAGCGTTTTACGCGAATTACGCGTTTTAGACCCGTGTTTCCAGTTTTTAGCAGGGTTTTAGCACCCGATAGAACCTACCACTCATTTTATATTTTATTATGGACTATATTGACATGTTTAACAATACTTTCAAGTTTCATATTTTTAGGATACCCGGTTTTACGTTTCGTGACTTAACAACTTACGGTTAGCAATTTACGGGTCCAAAACTAGCTATATAAGTAGGATAATACCAAGTTTTTGCATCTAGTCACCCTTATCTCTATATGAACGACTTAGGGGGGGGGGGGGGGAGGATTCACACTTGTGGCATGATCTCATGACTTTAGCCATTAGATCAATACTTATTTACAACTTTGTCTCCAAGTTTAGCAAAAATATCCTAAAAACTAACCTCCTCAATGAACCTTCCTAGACACCTTCCTAACCTCCTCTTCATGCTATAAATACAAGCTCATACCTTCATCTTTTCATCACCAAAACGCCACGCCATTAATTCCTAGCACCATGATCCTTTGATCTTCAAACTACAAGTTACACTGCAAAGTTCAATGTCTTAGTATTCTCTACCTAGTTCTTAAGTTTGTTTGGTGATTCCATGGTTGAATTAGGAGCTACACAAGGTGATTAGGGGCTGAAGTTAAATGGTTTTCACAAGGGTTAGATCAAGGCTAACAAGGGTTACAAGAGTTATGGTGAAGGGTTTGCAAGCATAGGTTTAGTGTCCTAGTTCATACTTGACTTCCTTTCTTAAGAGAAAGCCAAAAGTTGTAAGAAACCCTTATAAACTTTCTTGCTCAATATCATTTCATGCTTATTATGTTTCTTTCATGCTATATATGGTCTTTGTATTGTGTTCATGATGTTTAAAAATGGATAAAACAAGTATTGGTATACATATGTTAACTTATGACAAGTAAACAAGCAAACTAGTGATTTTTATGGAAAACCACGACCACAATAGTATAACTTTGATATTTGACACCTACTTACTGTTAAAGAGGACTTAAAAAGGAAAACATAGCAATTTGAATCACCCAAAACGAGTACACGAGTCAAAAGTTATGACCGTTTGAAGTTAGCGAAACCAAAACGGCAAAACTGCCTAAATTGCATTCTGATCAAATTATGATTTTGAAAGTCCCACTTCTGGTCCGATTCATCAAAAAGTTAAAACACGAAAGTTGTCCGGAACGACGTTTTCATTCAGGAATAAAGAAGCTCGAGCCCTGAAAACGCTTTCTGAGTGATAAATTTCTTCAAATTCTTAACAGCCCATTTTTATACCAAAGTTACTATATAATCATTATAATTAGATGAGACCAAGAGGTCTAATGACCTAAAGCCAAGACCACAACCATGGCTAAAGCCAAGGTTGAGTCTCAAGACCATGGTAACGTGACCAAAGTCACGGCAAAGCCACGGCTAAAGACCATATAACTATTAAAGATCAAAAAGCTTATATATATATATATATATATATATATATATATATATATATATATATATATATATATATATATATATATATATATATATATATATATATATATATGTTATCAAATACTACAATAGTAGGGAGCCTCATGTGAGGAGTTCATTGAGTAAGCCGTCGAGACGAGTTGTGGATTTACGAGTTAAAGTGTCCTGGCTCCTCGAACGTTTACTCCATGACTTCTGAATTATGTCGGCCCGAACGGTAGTAAGAGATATACAACTTATACATGTTTCATAGACCATTTATATTCAACGACTTACACTATATACTTAGTACTACATCATGAACATTATGCAAGACATATATAGGCAATTCGTCGTATTCTTAGACGTTACTCCAAACCTAAGTGGCAACGTTCTATTATAGGCTGCTCTTAGAGACTTTCGCGATTCGACTACCACTTTCATTTCTCATTACATAGACTTAAGGTGAGTCATAGCCCCTACTTTTTCATACTTGTTTTAACTCTTTGGGGGGGATACATGCACAACTACTTGCTTACTTGTACAAATACTTGATCGCATTATACTTGATTGTTCTATACTTGATTGTCTTATACTTGATCGCATTATACTTGATTTCATACATACATGATTGTGTTATACTTAATTGCGTTATACTTAATTGTGTTACTGCCAGTGGCTCCAGATTAAGTTGCTGGATGACCATTGAGACTTCCGGTGGCTCCACATTAAGTTGTTGGATGACCATTGAGGCTATTGATACATCCTAACATTTGCGAATGTTGGATACATCATAAACGTGAGGTCTTCGGAGATGAAGTGTAGACTCACGACTAATTGCTAAACTATTTTGATGAACTTATACATGTCTTTATTATACTATATTTGTAGCAGTGGGTTGTGAACACACAGGTTACAAGTCTCTTATGGCGGGACTTGTAACTGAGTGGATTCACAATGCCTTTGCTGTGTGAACATTCTTTTGAGGCTTTTTCAACTGTTTTAAGACAAACTCTATGAACTCACCAACCATTGTGTTGACACTTTAGCATGTTTATCTCAGGTTAGTAAGGCGATAGCTAGTGCGTGGAACTTAGAGTCAAGCTGCATATTCTGAAGACTTACGCTTTTATCATTTACCATTCAAAACATTTTGTATATATTTATGTATCATACTTTGGAATCTCATGTTTGTAACTTTGAATTCATTAATCGAATGGTAACTTTTCAAAACGTCTCATTTAGAGTTTGTTTTCTATAACTTGTACTTTGTATTATGAAGTAGCACCCCTGTGAGACAGTCTTCCGCTGCGGTATTTTGGGGGTGTTACATAAATCGTGTTGTTGGATCAGTTCGGTTTTATTAAATCGGTTATATTTTTATTCGGGTCAAAAAATAAGCATAAAAAACGTGTAAAAACAAACAGAATTGGGTAAAAATGTATGGAAACGGATGAAAAGGCACTAAACGTGTAAATCGTGTTGTTGGATCAGTTCGGTGTCATTAAATCGGTTATATTTTTATTCGGGTCATAACACATGCATAAAAAACGTGTAAAAACAAACAAAAATGGGTAAAAACGTATGGAAACAGATGAAAAGGGACAAAACGTGTAAATCGTGTTGTTGGATCAGTTCGGTTTCTTTAAATCAGTTATATTTTTATTCGGGTCATAATACATGCATAAAAAACGTGTAAAAACAAACAAAAATTGGTAAAAACGTATGGAAACGGATGAAATGGGACTAAACGTGTAAATCGTGCTGTTGGATAAGTTTGGTTTCATTAAATCAGTTATATTTTTATTCGGGTCATAACACATGCGTAAAAAACGTGTAAAAACAAACAGAAATGGGTAAAAACGTATGGAAATGGATGAAAATAGACTAAACGTGTAAATCATGTTGTTGGATCAGCTCGGTTTCATTTAATCGTTATATTTTTATTCGGGTCATAACAAATGCATAAAAAACGTGTAAAAACAAACAGAAATGGGTAAAAACATATGGAAACGGATGAAAAGGGGCTAAACGTGTAAATTGTGTTGTTGGATCAGTTCGGTTTCATTAAATAAGTTTTATTTTTATTCGGGTCATAACACAAGCATAAAAAACGTGAAAAAACAAACAGAAATGGGTAAAAATGTATGGAAACGGATCAAAAGGGACTAAACGTGTAAATCGTGTTGTTGGATCAGTTCGGTTTCATTAAATCGGTTATATTTTTATTCGGGTCATAACACATGCATAAAAAAGGTATAAAAACCAACAGAAATGGGTAAAAACGTATAGAAACGGATGAAAAGGGACAAAACGTGTAAATCGTGTTGTTGGATCAGTTCGGTTTCATTAAATCGGTTATATTTTTATTCGGGTCATAACACATGCATAAAAAACGTGTAAAAACAAACAAAAATTGGTAAAAACGTATGGAAACGGATGAAATGGGACTAAACGTGTAAATCGTGTTGTTGGATCAGTTCGGTTTCATAAAATCGGTTATATTTTTATTCGGGTCATAACACAAGCATAAAAAACGTGTAAAAATAAAAAGAAATGAGTAAAAACGAATGGAAATGGGTGAAAAGGGACTAAACGCGTAAATCGTATTGTTGGATCAGTTCGATTTCATTAAATCAGGTATATTTTTATTCGGGCCATAACACATGCATAAAAAACGTGTAAAAACAAACAGAAATGGGTAAAAACGTATGGAAACGGATGAAAAAGTACTGAACATGTAAATCGTGTTGTTGGATCAGTTCGGTTTTATAAAATCGGTTATATTATTATTCGGGTCATAAAACAAGCATAAAAAACGTGTAAAAACAAACAGAATTGGGTAAAAATGTATGGAAACGGATGAAAAGGGACTAAACGTGTAAATCGTGTTGTTGGATCAGTTCGGTTTCATTAAATCGGTTATATTTTTATTCAGGTCAAAACACATGCATAAAAAACGTGTAAAAACCAACAGAAATGGGTAAAAACGTATGGAAATGGATGAAAAGGGACAAAACGTGTATATCGTGTTGTTGGATCAGTTCGGTTTCATTAAATCGGTTATATTTTTATTCGGGTCATAACACAAGCATAAAAAACGTGTAAAAAACAAACAGAAATGTGTAAAAACGTATGGAAACGGGTGAAAAGGGACTAAACGTGTAAATCGTGTTGTTGGATCTGTTCGGATTCATTAAATCAGGTATATTTTTATTCGGGCCATAACACATGCATAAAAAACGTGTAAAAACAAACAGAAATTGGTAAAAACACATGGAAACGGATGAAAAGGGACTAAACGTGTAAATCGTGTTGTTGGATCTGTTCGGTTTCATTAAAACGGTTATATAATTATTCGGGTCATAACACATGCATAAAAAACGTGTAAAAACAAACAGAAATGGGTAAAAACGTATGGAAACGGATGAAAAGGGACTAAACGTGTAAATCGTGTTGTTGGATCAGTTCGGTTTTATTAAATCGGTTATATTTTTATTCGGGTCAAAAAGTAAGCATAAAAAACATGTAAAAACAAACAGAATTGGGTAAAAATGTATGGAAACGGATGAAAAGGCACTAAACGTGTAAATCGTGTTGTTGGATCAGTTCGGTTTAATTAAATCGGTTATATTTTTATTCGGGTCATAACACATGCATAAAAAACGTGTAAAAACAAACAAAAATGGGTAAAAACGTATGGAAACGGATGAAAAGGGACAAAACGTGTAAATCGTGTTGTTGGATCAGTTCGGTTTCATTAAATCGGTTATATTTTTATTCGGGTCATAACACATGCATAAAAAACGTGTAAAAACAAACAGAAATGGGTAAAAACGTATGGAAACGGATGAAAAGGGACAAAACGTGTAAATCGTGTTGTTGGATCAGTTCGGTTTCATTAAATCGGTTAGATTTTTATTCGGGCCATAACACATGCGTAAAAAACGTGTAAAAACAAACAGAAATGGGTAAAAACGTATGGAAATGGATGAAAATGGACTAAACGTGTAAATCATGTTGTTGGATCAGCTCGGTTTCGTTTAATCGTTATATTTTTATTAGGGTCATAACACATGCATCAAAAACGTGTAAAAACAAACAGAAATGGGTAAAAACATATGGAAATGGATGAAAAGGGGCTAAACGTGTAAATTGTGTTGTTGGATCAGTTCGGTTTCATTGAATCAGTTTTATTTTTATTCGGGTCATAACACAAGTATAAAAAACGTGTAAAAACAAACAGAAATGGGTAAAAATGTATGGAAACGGATCAAAAGGGACGAAACGTGTAAATCGTGTTGTTGGATCAGTTCGTTTTCATTAAATCGGTTATATTTTTATTCAGGTCATAACACATGCATAAAAAACGTGTAAAAACCAACAGAAATGGGTAAAAACATATGGAAACGGATGAAAATGGACAAAACGTGTAAATCGTGTTGTTGGATCAGTTCGGTTTCATTAAATCGGTTATATTTTTGTTCGGGTCATAACACATGCATAAAAAACATGTAAAACCAAACAAAAAATGGTAAAAACGTATGGAAATGGATGAAATGGGACTAACGTGTAAATCGTGTTGTTGGATCAGTTCGGTTTCATTAAATCGGTTATATTTTTATTCGGGTCATAACACAAGCATAAAAAACGTGTAAAAACAAACAGAAATGGGTAAAAACGTATGGAAACGGGTGAAAAGGGACTAAACGTGTAAATCGTGTTGTTGGATCTGTTCGGATTCATTAAATCAGGTATATTTTTATTCGGGCCATAACACATGCATAAAAAACGTGTAAAAACAAACAGAAATGGGTAAAAACGTATGGAAACGGATGAAAAGGTACTGAACGTGTAAATCGTGTTGTTGGATCAGTTCGGTTTTATTAAATCGGTTATATTATTATTCGGGACATAAAACAAGCATAAAAAACGTGTAAAAACAAACAGAATTGGGTAAAAATGTTTGGAAACGGATGAAAAGGGACTAAACGTGTAAATCGTGTTGTTGGATCAGTTCGGTTTCTTTAAATCGGTTATATTTTTATTCAGGTCATAACACATGCATAAAAAACGTGTAAAAACCAACAGAAATGGGTAAAAACGTATGGAAACGGATGAAAAGGGACAAAACGTGTAAATCATGTTGTTGGATCAGTTCGGTTTCATTAAATCGGTTATATTTTTGTTCGGGTCATAACACATGCATAAAAAACATGTAAAACCAAACAAAAATTCGTAACAACGTATGGAAACGGATGAAATGGGACTAAACGTGTAAATCGTGTTGTTGGATCAGTTCGATTTCATTAAATCGGTTATATTTTTATTCGGGTCATAACACATGCATAAAAAACGTGTAAAAACAAACAAAAATTGGTAAAAACGTACGGAAACGGAATGAAATGGGACTAAACGTGTAAATCGTGTTGTTGGATCAGTTCGGTTTCATAAAAATCGGTTATATTTTTATTCGGGTCATAACACAAGCATAAAAAACGTGTAAAAACAAAAAGAAATGAGTAAAAACGTATGGAAACGGGTGAAAAGGGACTAAACGCGGTAAATCGTATTGTTGGATAAGTTCGATTTCATTAAATCAGGTATATTTTTATTCGGGCCATAACACATGCATAAAAAACGTGTAAAAACAAACAGAAATGGGTAAAAACGTATGGAAACGGATGAAAAGGTACTGAACGTGTAAATCGTGTTGTTGATCAGTTCGGTTTTATTAAATCGGTTATATTATTATTCGGGTCATAAAACAAGCATAAAAAACGTGTAAAAACAAACAGAATTGGGTAAAAATGTATGGAAACGGATGAAAAGGACTAAACGTGTAAATCGTGTTGTTGGATCAGTTCGGTTTCATTAAATCGGTTATATTTTTATTCAGGTCATAACACATGCATAAAAAACGTGTAAAAAACAAACAGAAATGGGTAAAAACATATGGAAACGGATAAAAAGGGACAAAACGTGTAAATCGTGGTGTTGGATCAGTTCGGTTTCATTAAATCGGTTATATTTTTGTTCGGGTCATAACACATGCATAAAAAACATGTAAAACCAAACAAAAATTGGTAACAACGTATGGAAACGGATGAAATGTGACTAAACGTGTAAATCGTGTTGTTGGATCAGTTCGGTTTCATTAAATCGGTTATATTTTTATTCGGGTCATAACACAAGCATAAAAAACGTGTAAAAACAAACAGAAATGGGTAAAAACGTATGGAAACGGGTGAAAAGGGACTAAACGTGTAAATCGTGTTGTTGGATCTGTTCGGATTCATTAAATCAGGTATATTTTTATTCGGGCCATAATACATGCATAGAAAACGTGTAAAAAGAAACAGAAATTGGTAAAAACGCATGGAAACGGATGAAAAAGGGAATAAACGTGTAAATCGTGTTGTTGGATCTGTTCGGTTTCATTAAAACGGTTATATTATTATTCGGGTCATAACACATGCATAAAAAACGTGTAAAAACAAATAGAAATGGGTAAAAACGTATGGAAATGGATGAAAAGGGACTAAACGTGTAAATCGTGTTGTTGGATCAGTTCGGTTTTATTAAATCGGTTATATTTTTATTCGGGTCAAAAAATAAGCATAAAAAACGTTTAAAAACAAACAGAATTGGGTAAAAATGTATGGAAACAGATGAAAAGGGACTAAACGTGTAAATTTTGTTGCTGGATCAGTTCGGTTTTATTAAATCGGTTATATTTTTATTCGGGTCATAACACATGCATAAAAAACGTGTAAAAGCAAACAAAAATGGGTAAAAACGTATGGAAACGGATGAAAAGGGACAAAACGTGTAAATCGTGTTGTTGGATCAGTTCGGTTTCATTAAATCGGTTATATTTTTATTCGGGTTATAACACATGCATAAAAAACGTGTAAAAACAAACAAAAATTGGTAAAAAACGTATAGAAACGGATGAAAAGGGACTAAACGTGTAAATCGTGTTGTTGGATCAGTTCGGTTTCATTAAATCGGTTATATTTTTATTCGGGTCATAACACATGCATAAAAAACGTGTAAAAACAAACAGAAATGGGTAAAAACGTATGGAAACGGATGAAAAGGGACAAAACGTGTAAATAGTGTTGTTGGATCAGTTCGGTTTCATTAAATCGGTTATATTTTTATTCGGGTCATAACACATGCATAAAAAATGTTAAAAACAAACAAAAATTGGTAAAAACGTATGGAAACGGATGAAATGGGACTAAACGTGTAAATCGTGCTGTTGGATAAGTTCGGTTTCATTAAATCAGTTATATTTTTTTTTCGGGTCATAACACATGCGTAAAAAATGTGTAAAAACAAACAGAAATGGGTAAAAACGTATGGAAACGGATGAAAATGGACTAAACGTGTAAATCATGTTGTTGGATCAGCTCGGTTTCATTTAATCGTTATATTTTTATTCGGGTCATAACACATGCATAAAAAACGTGTAAAAACAAACAGGAATGGGTAAAAACGTATGGAAACGGATGAAAAGGGACTAAACGTGTAAATCTTGTTGTTGGATCAGTTCGGTTTAATTAAATCAGTTTTATTTTTATTCGGGTCATAACACAAGCATAAAAAACGTGTAAAAACAAACAGAAATGGGTAAAAATGTATGGAAACGGATCAAAAGGGACTAAACGTGTAAATCGTGTTGTTGGATCAGTTCGTTTTCATTAAATCGGTTATATTTTTATTCAGGTCATAACACATGCATAAAAAACGTGTAAAAACCAACAGAAATGGGTAAAAACGTATGGAAACGGATGAAAAGGGACAAAACGTGTAAATCGTGTTGTTGGATCAGTTCAGTTTCATTAAATCGGTTATATTTTTATTCGGGTCGTAACACATGCATAAAAAACGTGTAAAAACAAACAAAAATTGGTAAAAACGTATGGAAACGGATGAAAGGGACTAAACGTGTAAATTGTGTTGTTGGATCAGTTCGGTTTCATTAAATCGGTTATACTTTTATTCGGGTCATAACACAAGCAGAAAAAACGTGTAAAAACAAAAAGAAATGAGTAAAAACGTATGGAAACGGGTGAAAAGGGACTAAACGCGGTAAATCGTATTGTTGGATCAGTTCGATTTCATTAAATCAGGTATATTTTTATTCGGGCCATAACACATGCATAAAAAACGTGTAAAACCAAACAGAAATGGGTAAAAACGTATGGAAACGGATGAAAAGGTACTGATCGTGTAAATCGTGTTGTTGGATCAGTTCGGTTTTATTAAATCGGTTATATTATTATTCGGGTCATAAAACAAGCATAAAAAACGTGTAAAAACAAACAGAATTGGGTAAAAATGTATGGAAACGGATGAAAAGGGAATAAACGTGTAAATCGTGTTGTTGGATCAGTTCGGTTTCATTAAATCGGTTATATTTTTATTCAGGTCATAACACATGCATAAAAAACGTGTAAAAACCAACAGAAATGGGTAAAAACGTATGGAAACGGATAAAAAGGGACAAAACGTGTAAATCGTGTTGTTGGATCAGTTCGGTTTCATTAAATCGGTTATATTTTTGTTCGGGTCATAACACATGCATAAAAAACATGTAAAACCAAACAAAAATTGGTAACAACGTATGGAAACGGATGAAATGGGACTAAACGTGTAAATCGTGTTGTTGGATCAGTTCGGTTTCATTAAATCGGTTAAATTTTTATTCGGGTCATAACACAAGCATAAAAAACGTGTAAAAACAAACAGAAATGGGTAAAAACGTATGGAAACGGGTGAAAAGGGACTAAACGTGTAAATCGTGTTGTTGGATCTGTTCGGATTCATTAAATCAGGTATATTTTTATTCGGGCCATAATACATGCATAGAAAACGTGTAAAAAGAAACAGAAATTGGTAAAAACGCATGGAAACGGATGAAAAAGGAATAAACGTGTAAATCGTGTTGTTGGATCTGTTCGGTTTCATTAAAACGGTTATATTATTATTCGGGTCATAACACATGCATAAAAAACGTGTAAAAACAAATAGAAATGGGTAAAAACGTATGGAAATGGATGAAAAGGGACTAAACGTGTAAATCGTGTTGTTGGATCAGTTCGGTTTTATTAAATCGGTTATATTTTTATTCGGGTCAAAAAATAAGCATAAAAAACGTGTAAAAACAAACAGAATTGGGTAAAAATGTATGGAAACAGATGAAAAGGGACTAAACGTGTAAATTTTGTTGCTGGATCAGTTCGGTTTCATTAAATCGGTTATATTTTTATTCGGGTCATAACACATGCATAAAAAACGTGTAAAAACAAACAAAAATGGGTAAAAACGTATGGAAACGGATGAAAAGGGACAAAACGTGTAAATCGTGTTGTTGGATCAGTTCGGTTTCATTAAATCGGTTATATTTTTATTCGGGGTTATAACACATGCATAAAAAACGTGTAAAAACAAACAAAAATTGGTAAAAACTTATGAAAACGGATGAAAAGGGACTAAACGTGTAAATCGTGTTGTTGGATCAGTTCGGTTTCATTAAATCGGTTATATTTTTATTCGGGTCATAACACATGCATAAAAAACGTGTAAAAACAAACAGAAATGGGTAAAAACGTATGGAAACTGATGAAAACTGACAAAACGTGTAAATAGTGTTGTTGGATCAGTTCGGTTTCATTAAATCGGTTATATTTTTATTCGGGTCATAACACATGCATAAAAAACGTTAAAAACAAACAAAAATTGGTAAAAACGTATGGAAACGGATGAAATGGGACTAAACGTGTAAATCGTGCTGTTGGATAAGTTCGGTTTCATTAAATCAGTTATATTTTTATTCGGGTCATAACACATGCGTAAAAAATGTGTAAAAACAAACAGAAATGGGTAAAAACGTATGGAAACGGATGAAAATGGACTAAACGTGTAAATCATGTTGTTGGATCAGCTCGGTTTCATTTAATCGTTATATTTTTATTCGGGGTCATAACACATGCATAAAAAACGTGTAAAAACAAACAGGAATGGGTAAAAACGTATGGAAACGGATGAAAAGGGACTAAACGTGTAAATCTTGTTGTTGGATCAGTTCGGTTTAATTAAATCAGTTTTATTTTTATTCGGGTCATAACACAAGCATAAAAAACGTGTAAAAACAAACAGAAATGGGTAAAAATGTATAGAAACGGATCAAAAGGGACTAAACGTGTAAATCGTGTTGTTGGATCAGTTCGTTTTCATTAAATCGGTTATATTTTTATTCAGGTCATAACACATGCATAAAAAACGTGTAAAAACCAACAGAAATGGGTAAAAACGTATGGAAACGGATGAAAAAGGACAAAACGTGTAAATCGTGTTGTTGGATCAGTTCAGTTTCATTAAATCGGTTATATTTTTATTCGGGTCGTAACACATGCATAAAAAACGTGTAAAAACAAACAAAAATTGGTAAAAACGTATGGAAACGGATGAAAGGGACTAAACGTGTAAATTGTGTTGTTGGATCAGTTCGGTTTCATTAAATCGGTTATACTTTTATTCGGGTCATAACACAAGCAGAAAAAACGTGTAAAAACAAAAAGAAATGAGTAAAAACGTATGGAAACGGGTGAAAAGGGACTAAACGCGTAAATCGTATTGTTGGATCAGTTCGATTTCATTAAATCAGGTATATTTTTATTCGGTCCATAACACATGCATAAAAAACGTGTAAAAACAAACAGAAATGGGTAAAAACGTATGGAAACGGATGAAAAGGTACTGAACGTGTAAATCGTGTTTTTGAATCAGTTCGGTTTTATTAAATCGGTTATATTTTTATTCGGGTCATAAAACAAGCATAAAAAACGTGTAAAAACAAATAGAATTGGGTAAAAATGTACGGAAACGGATGAAAAGGGACTAAACGTGTAAATCGTGTTGTTGGATCAGTTCGGTTTCATTAAATCGGTTATATTTTTATTCAGGTCATAAAACATGCATAAAAAACGTGTAAAAACCAACAGAAATGGGTAAAAACGTATGGAAACGGATGAAAAGGGACAAAACGTGTAAATCGTGTTGTTGGATCAGTTCGGTTTCATTAAATCGGTTATATTTTTGTTCGGGTCATAACACATGCATAAAAAACATGTAAAACCAAACAAAAATTGGTAAAAACGTATGGTAACGGATGAAATGGGACTAAGCGTGTAAATCGTGTTGTTGGATCAGTTCGGTTTCATTAAATCGGTTATATTTTTATTCGGGTCATAACACAAGCATAAAAAACGTGTAAAAACAAACAGAAATAGGTAAAAACGTATGGAAACGGGTGAAAAGGGACTAAACGTGTAAATCGTGTTGTTGGATCTGTTCGGTTTCATTAAAACGGTTATATTATTATTCGGTTCATAACACATGCATAAAAATCGTGTAAAAACAAACAGAAATGGGTAAAAACGTATGGAAACGGATGAAAAGGGACTAAACGTGTAAATCGTGTTGTTGGATCAGTTCGGTTTCATTAAATCGGTTATATTTTTATTCGGGTCATAACACAAGCATAAAAAACGTGTAAAAACAAACAGAAATGGGTAAAAACGTATGGAAATGGATGAAAAGGGACTAAACGTGTAAATCGTGTTGTTGGATCAGTTCGGTTTTATTAAATCGGTTATATTTTTATTCGGGTCAAAAAATAAGCATAAAAAACGTGTAAAAACAAACAGAATTGGGTAAAAATGTATGGAAACAGATGAAAAGGGACTAAACGTGTAAATTTTGTTGCTGGATCAGTTCGGTTTTATTAAATCGGTTATATTATTATTCGGGTCATAAAACAAGCATAAAAAACGTGTAAAAACAAACAGAATTGGGTAAAAATGTATGGAAACGGATGAAAAGGGAATAAACGTGTAAATCGTGTTGTTGGATCAGTTCGGTTTCATTAAATCGGTTATATTTTTATTCAGGTCATAACACATGCATAAAAAACGTGTAAAAACCAACAGAAATGGGTAAAAACGTATGGAAACGGATAAAAAGGGACAAAACGTGTAAATCGTGTTGTTGGATCAGTTCGGTTTCATTAAATCGGTTATATTTTTGTTCGGGTCATAACACATGCATAAAAAACATGTAAAACCAAACAAAAATTGGTAACAACGTATGGAAACGGATGAAATGGGACTAAACGTGTAAATCGTGTTGTTGGATCAGTTCGGTTTCATTAAATCGGTTAAATTTTTATTCGGGTCATAACACAAGCATAAAAAACGTGTAAAAACAAACAGAAATGGGTAAAAACGTATGGAAACGGGTGAAAAGGGACTAAACGTGTAAATCGTGTTGTTGGATCTGTTCGGATTCATTAAATCAGGTATATTTTTATTCGGGCCATAATACATGCATAGAAAACGTGTAAAAAGAAACAGAAATTGGTAAAAACGCATGGAAACGGATGAAAAAGGAATAAACGTGTAAATCGTGTTGTTGGATC